>JAWZYT010002245.1:0-102500 GCA_034508575.1 Petrolisthes manimaculis
GTCACCGCTAAAGATCATGACGAAGGAAGCTATTCGATACATGGTTGGGAAAATAAATAAATGTGGTGACCTCAGACTAATACACGAGTTCTCCCTACAATAAGAGAAAGAGAACGTAACAAGTCTATAGAAGAGAAGGGGAAGTGAATGGGGCAGACCACAGTGTTGATACCTAATTATCTAACGTTAGGCTGTTTCTCATTTTTTAGTTATTTATATACTTTTTATGATCTTTTGTATATTTTTTTTTATCGATTTCATTTATCTACCGTCAGTATTAATTTATGTTGCCTAATTTATTTTAACTTGATGGTGTCGTACCCCTGAGTAAATAATGTAATCATGGTAAATACAAATTTTGAAAAACAAAAACAATAACACACACACACACACACACACACAAAAAAAAAAAGAAAAAAAAAAGTCATACGTGAAACTAAACCTCTGTGATTTATTTTTATTATGCAAACTTTATCACTTAGTTAATTCTCGGTATATAATAAAATAACACCATATCATAACTTTATTTTTATGGACCTTCAGCTTCATCATTCATTTTCATGTGTATAGAAATGTTTATAGAAATGTTTACAGGCTATAGAAATGTTTATAGTGCCCATGTTGTTGTTGTTGTTGGTGGTGGTGGTGTTGTTGTTGGTGTTGTTGTTGTTGTTGTTGTTTCCTTAAGGGAGAAATTTTGTGTTTGTAAATCTGGAGTAACTACATCCTCCAAACTATTCCAAGCAACAGAACACCTATTATTTTTGCTCTTCTGGTTCTGTTTCCCGGTACATTTTGGAGGAATCAAGGCATTTTCATTGATACACTCCATGGTATTACTCCTCATCTTTTCATTTATGGCTCATGAATTAATTGGATAAGCACGAGACATTTTCTTCTGGGAAAGTAACACACACACACACACACACACACACACACACACACACACACACACACACACACACACACACACACACACACACACACACACACACCATCTCACCTACTGTAGGTATACACACAAACATACACAAACACCATCAAACACACACACACTTACAAACACACAAACACAGTCTCACCTACACACACACGCACACATAAACACACACACACACAAACACACACACACAATTACACACACACACTTACAAACACACAAACACAGTCTCACCTACACACACACACACACACACACACACACATCCTCCTGAGCAGGATATGGACGGCGACGAGGAAGTGGCACTGACGGATGTGTGTGTGTGTGGAGGGATGACCAGTGCCAGTGCCAGTGTGTGTGTGTGTGTGTGTGTGTCTCGCAGGGTGGTGGTGGTGGTGGTGGTCTGGTCCTGAAGGGTGAAGAAGTACAGTGTTGGTATCTGGTGGAGCAACTAATTCCTCCAAACTATTCCAAGCAACAACAGAACACCATTACATTTGTTCATCTGGTCCTGTTGTTTCCTGGCATACTTTGGAGGAATCAAGGCACTCCAATGTACCAAAAGTATACTCTCCCCTTATGAAAATTGGAGTTAAATGAGTTCTTCAAATATTGCCACGAAACACCACCTACTTTATATGCATGGAAGGAGCTTGTTTCGTGGCATAGTCTGGAGGAATCGGATGCCTCCTCCAATTTCACCGGAGTGAGTTAGTGGGTGAGCCGGTAGGTGGGTGAATATTCTTCTAAATTAAGGGGATGGTCTACTTTTGATTCGTTAGAGCGTCTTGATTCCTCCAAAATATGCCAGAAAACAGGACCAGATGAACTAATGTAATGGTGGCCTGTTGCTTGGAATCGTCTGGAGGATTCAGTTGCTCCAGATTTGCCACAACTGAACTTTCACTTTAACGACAATGAAAAGTTGGATTGCGTTTACGTACTCAGCGTTTAGGATCCGTAAATTATTGTTCCACTCTTTATATAATGTGGCCGAAAAGAAATATGAAAATTAACCTCGATTTCCACTACTGATATTAACACGAGAGACTGACGAAATGTACACAGTGGATATCTGCAAAAAACAAATATCCATCCATCCATATAATAATCCATAATTATATTAATCCATTTACCGGGTTTATTATCATCTTATACAACCAACTGCAGGACTAACAAATAATTAATGTTTGAATATATCGTTCAGTCTATAAATTATAACCCCGTACATGCAGGAGTAAAGATAAAGTGTTATCAAGACGACTTTATACTTACAATGTGTATGTATACTAGTGAAAAAAGATAACAAACAATGTGAGTTAGTAGTAAGATGATGTAGGTATAGTAAGTAAATATTCAAAACTTCCAACCCTCGTTTGAGATTAACCCCAGATAAGATAAGACCAAGGACTTGTTCGCTGTGGAGGTAAATGAAGATAACACTTTAAACACACTGCCTTTAGCTATAATGAGTGTGAGGTGCGTTTTGTGTGTTGACATTGTTGGTGGTGTTGATGTGTGTGTGTATATATGTGTGTGTGTGTGTGTGTGTGTGTAGGTGGGTGTGGTCTGAACTCACCATCCATCCCATGCATGCACTCACTCTCAGCCAAGTCAGCATAAGTCGTCGTCGATGTGTTTGGGATTAGATAATGAATTGAAAGTCACCCCTGTAGAAAATGTGTGCATACATTGGTTAGAGTTGGTGGCTGAGTATCTGTCTGGCTGTGAGTGTAATCAGCGGAGAGGTTAGCCAGTGAGTGATCAGTGTTATAAAATGATGTCGGTACCAGCCACCAGTGTCGTGTATTCAGGACCCTTCTACCGGTACCTCCAGCAGTGTTGTTGTAGTGTTCTGTTAATGACAAACTTGGTATTATCCAGACACTCACGACTACCCTACTACATCACTGATATATCCTAATGTGCGAATATTAAAAGGTACTTATAGCCAAAAGTTGCAAACTGATTACTGAGGTAAGGCCTATGCCGATAGGCACGTCAGAGGACCGAGCAGAAATTTTCCAGGTAAAGAAAGAACATATCCACAGAACTGTATAAAACATCCTGAATGTATATAACTGCATTACAAACTGAGTGTTGTCGCTATTAGTGTTACCTCTATAACTTTTCTCAATGTGAAGTTGGCCACGCTAATTTGTATGGCATATCCATGAAGTTGTACACATTATTCATCCTCTGCCAAACCCTAACTTCTTGTACAAGTCTTACTATATAGTAGAGTAACAACTATGGACAACAAACGGAAGCCGAAGTCCACACGATGGGCCAGGAGACTCGCCAGATTTTCCACTGTAGGAGAAGGAGTACAGAGAAGAAGCATAAACAGAACCAGCAGCAGCCCCGTGTCTTTCCCCGCTATTACCTTCAGAATGGTCACGCCCCGGCCTTTCCGACGACGTAAGACCAGGGAAGGGAGTAGCCTGAAGACCACCAAGAGCAAATCCCTCCCTAACCTCTCTGCATCCACCACCACCACCACCAACAACAACAACACCAACACCTCCAGCACCAGCACTACAGGTGAAGTATGGCAGGGGCAGATGAGGAGGTGGGATGCCGAGGTGGAGGTTTGGAAAGCAGAACTGGAGACGAGTGAGGTTGAAGTGACGCCGCAGAGAGAGAAGCAAAGAAGAAGGTTGACTTATAATGCTGACGAACCACCAAAGAGTGACGCTGAAGTGGGGGAACGGCAGCCTTATAATATGGACGAAAGAACAAATGGTTTAGGCAATACATCTCAGAATGACAGGGAACAGTGTGAGTCTGACTATGAGACGAGACCAAATATACAGACGACACAACAAGAGGTAATGAGAACAGACGGGAAAAGGATAGACGTATGGCAACAACAACAAAAACAACAGCAATATGAAGACACGAATGGCAGTGGCAGTGGTAGTAGTGGTGGTGAGTCGAAGGGAATAATATGCTTGACTGAGACTGAGAGTAGTGGATCAAGCACGCCCAATGTGGGAGAAAAAGAAAAAGGTTACCAGACTGAGAAGGAGAAAGAGGAGGAAGAACGAAGTCAGACTGATACTGGTGGTGGTGGTGAGAATGAGGAAGGGACACAACAACAACAACAACAACAACAACAACAACAGGAGGACATACAGCAAGAGGTCCATGTGCAAGGGGTTGTGGGGACTGAGGGAGACGATAGGTGGAGGACTGATGAAGGTTACACAGACGACCCAGCAGCAGCAGCAGCCAGGAGACAGCAGACCAACAACAACCATCGGGCACCAATACCTGAGTAGGTTTGTTTATCTTCGGTTCTCACTTCAAGTAATTGTGTGTGTGTGTGTGTGTGAGAGAGAGAGAGAGAGAGAGAGAGAGAGAGAGAGAGAGAGAGAGAGAGAGAGAGAGAGAGAGAGAGAGAGAGAGAGATTATAAGGAGGAAAAGATGATATGTAATTATAAGTTAGGAATAAGATGCATTGTTGCCAGGATAGAAAATCACAACACTATAGTTCTACACGGAATATAATAATAATAATAATAATAATAATAATAATAATAATAATAATAATAATGATGATTGTCCCTAGTATGAGTATGAGTGTGTGTGGTCTTCCTTGATATTGGAGAGGTGGGGGGGGGGGGGGTGAAGCCTCATGGATACCCCCCCCCCCCCACACACACACACACATCACCACACCCCTCCTTTCTCAGGTGAGGGAGGCAATTAGTGAGAGAGGCAGGTAACTAGATACTCACAACAACACTGCACCTGTTCACTCACTCCACATCTCATCCTTCACACCTTTACATCTTTATTTTCATTTTTTTTTTACACTTTTTAGTTTCTCATTTTCTTCCACGCATAATATTTTTTTCCTTACACACTTTCTCACACATTACACTCGCTCATGACACTTCCTCACACACTACACTTATTCGTTGCACACTTTCTTACACACCATAATCGTTCCTCAAGATATATATATATATATAAATAGACAGATATATTGAGATAGATAGATAGATAGATAGATAGAGAGAGAGAGAGAGAGAGAGAGAGAGAGAGAGAGAGAGAGAGAGAGAGAGAGAGAGAGAGAGAGAGAGAACGTAGGCGTGTGTGTAAAACCGTCTGTACATTCATGGCTGGCTCTCTTCATTAAAAATTCATTTCTGACGTCAAGAAATGCTTCACGCCTTGCTACACTTTATACGCCGCCGCCCACACAAGTATATACAACAACAACACTGCTACACCTTCCTTCACACCTACACCATCAATATACCTTCACTGGAATACCTCCTACACCCACACCAGTAAACTACATCACCTTCCTTCACACCCACCACACCAGTACATCTTCCTCCCGCACCCACACCAGTTTATGACCTTCCTTCACACCTACTACACCAATATACCATCATTGTAACACCTCCTACACCTACATAAACACCAGTACACACACACCAAGCCATCATCACCATATTTTCACCCACCACACTTGCAACATCACACACACACACACACACCATGAAAAACATATACCCACATCAAAACACCACACCCACACCAATAAATAATACCGCCACACCATTCGTCGTCTGTGTTACTAAAGTGAAAATATATTGGAAAACAGGGAAGGAAATCAATAAATAAATAGTTCGACATAATCCCCCACAAAAACATGAACCAGATCAAAGGTATAATTATATTTACAGTTCAAGTGTGTGTTGTGTTCAGTTCTCTCTTCTTTTTTTTTTCTGACTGGCCAACTAACTACAATACATACACTCCTGTGCAATTCAATAGGAAGTTAATATATAATGAAGTACTTATTATCTTTTTTACTGAGTGTTGTTCGATGCTGGTAAATATAATTATGTATGGTTTACTGTGTCTTATTTTTTGCTATGTCTGGTAATGTTTTTGTGGCAACTGCATTTCGTTAGGGATGTTGCAGTAGATGTGTGTGTTGCAGTGGTGATGTTGGTGATGCAGAAGGAGTGTGTTTTGCAGTAGAGTATGTGATGCAATAGATGTGTGTGTTGTAGAAATGTGTGTTGCAGTAGAAAGTGTGTGTGTGTATGCGTTGTAGTGTTGTAGAATAAGTGTGTGTGTGTGTGTGTGTGTGTGTGTTGTAGTGGTGCATGCAGAAGAAGTGTATGTTGCAGAGAAAGTGTTTGTTATAGAGAGAGTGTGTGTGTTGCAGTAAATGTGTGTGTTGCAGTGGTGGTGGTGGTGGTGGTGGTGGTGGTGGTGCAGTGGAAGGTGGAGCCCAGAGATAATAACCCAAACTGTGTTGCAAAAAGGGCATACGTGAGTTTGTGCATGTGTACCTGTTTGTTTGTGTGTGTGTGTGTGTGTGTGTGTGATTCCTCTTCTCTCTGTGAGTGGTGGGACAAGAACCTGATATTTATTTTTTTTATTATTTCCTGGTGATATTTCATTTGTATGTACTGTACAGCCGACATCATAAATTCACGTCCATCTCATGTACTGTGTTGCTAATATGTAAATTGTTATTATGACCAGATAGTTTCAATTTGAACCAGTTACTATTCCAACAACATACGTAATTCACCACAGGAGAGCTATATCTATCATCTCTGTATTAAGGGGAAAGTACAGTGTTGGTAAATCTGGAGCTACTGAATCCTCCAAACTATTCCAAGCAACAGAACACCATTATTTGTGTTAACTTGGGCCTGTTTTCTGGCATAGTTTGGAGGAATCAAGGCACTCCAATGTACCATAAGACGTATACTCTCCCATTCAAATTGTATTACACCATCACCATAGCTAATACATACACAGGTGGAAATGAAGAGAAATCATGCTGCCGACTTGAACTTAGTAGTAGTAATTTCACGGGAGGGTTGTAAGTCAATATTGTCCACAGGTATATATACAGTACATAGTGGTGGTTGATATATTATACTCGTGATCTTTTGTTGTTGTGTATTTGGGATCATTGCCTATTCCTTTTCTATATGCTTTTTTTTATGTGGGGTCGAGGTGTGTTTGATAAAGTATACTCATTGTAATAATATATGTAGTGAATTGTATGTATACGTGTACCTGTGTGTGTGTGTGTGTGTGTGTGTGTGTGTGTGTGTGTGTGTGTGTGTGTGTATGTTTGGTAGAGTGTACGTGACTTGAGCAACTATTGTGGTTAGTATGTGTGTATGTGCATGATTGTATGTAAATGCGTGAGGGTGAGGAGGGGAGGGGAGGGGGGGGGGGAGGATCGGCGGATGTTTCATAACAAATTTCTTATCTTATCACCTTTACTTCACACTTGGTATATTACTGTACACTGCTCTCCTCGTTAACCTCATCACTCTTATTATTACTCTCGTTCTTATTCATCTACTCTCGTTCTTATTCATCTATTCTCGTTCTTATTCATCTACTCTCGTTCTTATTCATTTACTCTCACTCTTATTCATCTATTCTCGTTCTTATTCATTTACTCTCACTCTTATTCATCTACTCTCGTGCTTATTCATCTACTCTCACTCTTATTCATCTACTCTCGTTCTTATTCATCTACTCTCGTTCTTATTCATCTACTCTCACTCTTATTCATCTACTCTCACTCTTATTCATCTACTCTCACTCTTATTCATCTACTCTCACTCTTATTCATCTACTCTCACTCTTATTCATCTACTCTCGTTCTTATTCATCTGTCCCTTCTTTCCTTATTTATTTTTTCATTCGTACTTGCTGTTCCCTGTATCTCTGTTTCTTTTCTTAAGTGATATAAAGTCATTCTAACCTAGTATATTTCTTTCTTTTTTTTTTACTCCTTTACCTATATTTATTTAGTCACTATAATATACAGAGTAGTTTACAGAGATGAGACGCCGGTGAGATGTTGGGTAGATAAAACCACGAGATGAAAATGATGTGTGTGTTCGTGGAAAGGGAAGGCAGAGTAGGAGTAGGAGGAGGAGGAGGAAGAGGAGGAGGAGGAGGAGGAGGAGGAGGAGGAGGAGGAGTGAAGGTGGTAATTAATTTTTTTTTTTTTTTTTTTTTTTTTTTTTTTTTTTTTAATCATGCATGTCCGTGGCTCCGTATTCCTTGAAGTGGATGCTGGTGTTGTGTAAAGCTATATATGCCGTCATTGGATTTTCCTGCTGATGCGGTAGAGAGAACCAGCCCAACTCAGATTACAACGAGAGTAGGTCAATTATATTTTTTTATTTTCATCTTTACATGCGTGTCTGCCGCTCCATATCCATTGCTATAGTGAAAAAAAAACTTATTAACCTTATTACCCTCATTGCATTTTCGTGAGAGGAGAAACGCAACTTGGAATTCAACATACACTGATCAATATTGCATTTTCGTGAGAGAAGAAATGAAACTCAGAATTCAACATAACACAAGTCAATATTGGATTTTCGTGAGAGGTGAAATGCAACTCAGAAATCAATATACACAAGTCATTATTTTTTTCTCCTCTTTATAATTATTATGCCTGTTGTATAGGTTTGAGGCTTATGATTAGAGTACCTATGAGGGGCGCTCGTTGTCACACTTCCATCATTAACACGAGAGGAACAGTACACTAGGTAGGTAGGTAGGTAGTGGTGGTGGTGGGGCGGTAACGAGGCTCTGTGGTAATGAGAAGAGCATGTGTTGTAAGAGGGAGGGAGCTATAGGGACGACGACGTGGAGTATAGAAGGAGCCCTGAAGGTAAATAGTGGTGGTGACGTCAGTGGTGTGTGTGTTGTGTGCTTGTGTGTGTGTGTGTTGTGTGCTTGTGTGTGTTGCGTATGTATTTGTGTGTGTTGTGTGCTTGTGTGTGTTGTGTGCTTGTGTGTGTTGCGTATGTATTTGTGTGTGTTGTGTGCTTGTGTGTGTTGCGTATGTATTTGTGTGTATGTGTTGTTTGTATTTGTGTGTGTGTGTGTATAAAATGATACTGTAAATAATTAAACATGGGTGATGTAGTCTGGTGAAAACAGGTGCTGATTTTCACAACACACCTTTTTTGTATCTCAGACGGTATATAGAGAATAATTTTGTACTACAGACACATGCAGTTATAGACAATTTATCTTTTATTATATTTCCCCCTCCCCTCCATCTATTCTTTCTATTGTTTTCCTTCCCTTCCTTTACCTATACTCATTATCCCTCTCATTCACTGCCAACCCTTCCTTATTCGATTCTTTCCTTTTCTACCCTTTCCTCCGCCCTTTCCCTTCTCTTACGTTCCTTTCCCAACTCATCTCTTCTCTTCTCTTTCCTACTCATCTCTTCTCTTCTCTTCTCTTCCCTACTCATCTCTTCTCTTCCTTACTCATCTCTTCTCATCTCTTCTCTTTCCATCTCATCTCATCTCTTCTCGTTTCTTCCCATATCTGCAGCAGCTTGCTATTGGAACTCTCTGTGGACTTTCTCCTTTACAAAACCCTCGCTCTGTCACTTATCTTATCACGGCCTATCAGAGCCGGGGCACGACGGGTGTATCTCGGCTGGAGTGATGGGGGCAGGGGGGCGGGGCGGGTGGGAGAGCATGGGAGAGAAGGGGAGCAGTGATGTGGGTGAGTGGGAGAGGAGGGGAGCAGTGATGTGGGTGAGTGGGAGAGGAGGGGAGCAGTGATGTGGGTGAGTGGGAGATCATAAGGGGAAGAGTGGGGCAGGGGATGATGAGAGGGTTTCGTGGAAGAGGAAAGAGTGGGACAGTTTGGAAGATGGGGAGCAGAAAGGGAAGAGTAGGGAAGTTATAAAGAAAAGGGGTGGGGGAGAATGGAGGGAAGTGTGTGGAGATGATAAGGAGAGAAGGGGGAAGGGGAGATGATAAGGAGAGAAGGGGGAAGGGGAGAGGATAAGGAGAGAAGGGGTGGGGGTCGGGGGAATGGAGGGAAGTGTGGGGAGATGATAAGGAGAGAAGAGGGGGGTGGGGGAATGGAGGGAAACGTGTGGAGATAACAGTGGAAGGGGGGAAGGGGGAGATGATAAGGAGAGAAGGGATGGGGTGTGGGGGAATGGAGGGAAGTGTGTGGAGATGACGGGGAGGAGGGAGGGAGGAAAGCTACTACAATCTACAACAGTACCTTACCTACTCTCCTGTGTGACCCCCTCCTCCCTCCCCCTCCTTCCCTCCAACCCTTAAAACCACCTCGTCAGTGAAACAGCAGAAGCTCAGTGTTGTTGGTATATCGGTGTGGTTTGGGACGGTGTGACAAGCTAGTGTTGGTTGGTGTGAATACGTTTTGGGCCCTTGATTCATGCACCATTTGAGAGCATACGACATGAGAACATAGTAGTAGTAGTAGTGATGGTGGTGGTGGTAGTGATGATGGTGGTGGTAGTGATGGTGGGAGTATTCGAGGCAACTTCTTATTGACATGTATCCCTTCTGTGTCCATCTATTTGTCAACTGTAGTCTGATTGATATTTTTTTTTTCACAGCTGCTAGACCAAGGTATCCAATATGTACAAAATAGCACGAAAGGATATTACTGTATTGTCCTTAACCAAAATAATATTAACATTAATTTTTGTATTCGTTGGTCTGCTGTAATTGGTTCCCAGTGACTGACACATCCGAATTTAACTTTTGGATTTTTTTTTTTTGCAATTGTACAGTCACGATCAAATGTCCTGTGTCTTTGGTGAATGAAAGTGAACCATTTGAGTTAATCTTATGAACCATTATGACGAGGGACCAACATAATTTATCGAGGCCGGTTCATTGGAAGGTGTTGACAGGACAATTGAACTTGACTTTACAACACCAGGGAACTGACAACTTGAAAGTGATAATTTAAGATATAATGTATAGACACATTTCTCTCATATTGAAGGAAACAAGACCAGATGAATAATAATAATAATAATAATAATAATAATAATAATAATAATAATAATAATAGTGGCCTGTTGCTTGGAGTAATGGAAAATGTGAACAAAAATAATGGTGTTCTGTTTCTTGGATTAGTTTGGAGGAATCAGTAGGAGTTATCCCCTTAAGATGGAAGTGCAGTGTTGGTAAATCTGGAGCAACGGATTCCTCTAAAGTATTCCAAGCAACAGAACACCATTATATTTTCGTTCATATGGTCCTGTTCCCTGGCATACAGATGTTCGAGTGTGTGAGTGAAGTGAGAGACAAGTGTTCGAGTGTGTGAGTGAAGTGAGAGACAAGTGTTCGAGTGTGTGAGTGAAGTGAGAGACAGGTTTTCGAGTGTGAAAGTGAATAAAGAATAAGAGACAATGGTTGAATGTGAGAGTGAATAAAATACAGATGGTCGAGTGTAAGTGTGTGAGTGTGAAGCGAGAGATAAGATTATGTCACATGGATGATGATTGAGACACTGATAGATAATGAGGGTGAAAGTTCAAAAAACCCCTTCCTCTCTTCTTTTGACTCAGTATCACATGACCAACATCACGCCCCTTACTTATTTATTATTCATTTCCCCCTTCCTCACACCACCGTCAGTTTTCTCACATTACCATCATCTTTCTCACACCACCACCACTACCACCTTCCTCCCATCATCTATTTATTTTTTTCCTTCCTCACACACCCATCATCTTTCTCACACCACCACTACTTTCCTCACACCACCATCACCACCTTCCTCACACCACCATAACCTTCCTCACACCACCATCATCTTTTTAACTCACACCTTCCTCACACTGCACTGTCCCTTTCACTCTATACATTTAACTTCTTACATCATCTTCTCGTGTCTCTTCAATTCTTACACACTTCTCCTTCCTTCACAGCACAACTTTATCGTACATTATAACACACACATATAATATATACTGTAAGATGGAGTAATTGGGCCCTTTTATTGGTCATTTGAAACATCTATATCTCCCTTTATTTATATATATATATCCTGTGGCTGCCGGTAACGAGGTGAAAATATTCTATGTAAAATTGCAGATGATCATAATTCCAATCAATCAATCAATACCGGTACTCAACAGTTGATTATATAGTAAAGTTGTGCATTCAGTGGTCAGTCTCGTTACTACAGAGGTGAGGTCAGGGAGAGGTGACTTAAATCCTGAGGTGAGACTTGTTTTCACGACCCCAGAGTTGCGTTGCTTCCTCTCCTTCCTCTTTCTTCTCTTTGTTATTTTTGCTTTTTCTGTCTCGCTTCACTGAGTGTTATTGCTTTACATTTTGGAGAGTATAAGTAAATGTTTTGTGTTAATGTGTGTGTGTGTGGGGGGGGGTAAATGAGTGTATATGTGTGTGTGTGTGTGAGTGAGAGAGAGAAAAAAAAAATGGAGAGAGAGAGTGTGTGTGTGTGTGTCTGTGAGAGAGAGAGAGAGAGAGAGAGAGAGAGAGAGAGAGAGAGAGAGAGAGAGAGAGAGAGAGAGAGAGAGAGAGAGAGAGAGAGAGAGAGAGAGAGAGAATATTCATGCGTGTGTGTGTGTGTGTGTGTGAAGACATTAATGCACTTTATGTACTCTGCATGCTTCCAACCCAACTCTACTTGTATAACCCAACTGCATACACAGTCACGATAACACAACCTGACCTGCCACCAACGGGAAAACTACAACGAGAACGTGACGGGAGTGCCTGGAGGATGTGTGGGTCTGGTGACACCTAATTGGTTTGGTGAGGGACAGTGGTGGTGGCCAGGTTGTCAGTGAGAGGAGGAGGAGGGGGACTCTGGATTGGATAGGAAGGGTGGTGAGGGATGGGAAAGGGGGCGCAGGGAAAGTAGAGGTGGTGGTGAGGGCTGGAACATGGGGCAGGGAAAGGGTGGTGGACTGGATTGGATAGTAGGGAAGGTGAGGGATGGGATAGGAGGTAGGGAATGTGAGGGATGGAATAGGAGGTAGGGAAAGTGTGGTAGGGGACCTCTAGGTTGGATAGTAGGGAAGGTGAGGGATGGGACAGGGGGTAGGGAAAGTGGGTGGGGGTTGCGTCTAGGTTGGAAAAGAGAGTTGGGGATTGGGTTGGAGAGGAGGTGAGGTATGTACACTTATGTTAGGGACAGCACACCTTGACACCCTAAACTCTACCTCACCTGACACCCTTAACTCTACCTCACCTGACATTCACACGTAATAATTATAATGAGATTCGCTGCTCTGTAAAGTGTGATTACAGTAACGTTGGCTACAAGAATTTTTACACAGTCTATATGGAAAGAAAGGTCATTATTCTTACACAGTCTATATGGAAAGAGAGGTCATTATTCTTACACAATCTATATGGAAAGAGAGGTCATTATTCTTACACAATCTATATGAAAAGAGAGGTCATTATTCTGGAAGTACCCTAATCAATGGTCTACCAAGTGAATCGGTGACTACCAAAACAACAAATTGAATAATAATATTGTATTACAGTTACGTAGTCTTATATTTTCTATATGTTGTAAACCCTGGAAAACAACAGCGTGTTTACGAATTCTTTCTGCCAATAGTATATAGTTATGTGTGCGAGTTTTTTTCATTACGTCGATAATCCTGATACATGCAGTGTCGTGTTAAGAAAATTACAAGTTAGCGAGTCCTTCAAATATTGCCACGACACACCACCTACCTACATTAAAAAAAGGAGCTTGTTTTTCGTGGCATAGTCAGGAGGAATCAGAAGCCACCATGAAGGTCTCATACACGATCGATCACAGGGTCCCTTAAGTCAGAATATCAAGGAGTAACAGAAGAACAGAAGAACAATGATTAAAATGGAGTAAAAGAAGAACAATGATTAAAATGTAGTCTAGTGTCGGTAGTTGCTTTATGGAATACACATTTGGAAAAAGTATCACGATTTTCAAGAGTTAAAGAAAAAAGAAATGGTTGATATTTTAGACTCCATAAGGTAAAATACGTATGAGTAATGGAGGTATACGTACAGTCGACAAAAAAAGTATTGAAACCACCCTTACATTGATAAAATTAATTATATCTATCCTTATTAGAGTTTCAATACTTTTTATGCCTACTGTATGACTTTTGTACATTCATGCATATTATATTTCATCACATATGCATATTATGGGCCATATTCAAGAACTTTGGTGGTGTATACGATGGCGTGGTATACGATGGCTCCACATAGACAAAACACAACAGAGCCGTCGTACAGTACCACACCGTCGTATACACCACCATGGATGTTCTTGAATACGACCCTCAGAGCTGTCGTACAGTACCACACCGTCGTATACACCACCATGGATGTTCTTGAATACGACCCTCAGATCCGTCGTACAGTACCACACCGTCGTATACACCACCACGGATGTTCTTGAATACGACCCTATATTTCATCACATTTGATCCTCTCCAGTTTCCGGTCCATTGAAAAAAAAAAAAAAAATACACGTCAGAGTAATAAATAATATAGAGACACACATCCGCTCAAAAAGATAATCCCTATTCATACCCATATACTCGTACACACATTTCAAAACATTTATTTATTATTATTATTATTGTTATTATTATTATTATTATTATTATTATTATTATTATTATTGTTGTTATTGTTATTATTATTATTATTATTATTATTATTGTTGTTATTGTTATTATTATTGTTATTGTTATTATTATTATTATTATTATTATTATTATTATTATTATTATTATTATTATTATTATTATTATTATATGCTGTAACCCATGGAAATACTTTTGATAGATTGGAGTGCCTTGATTCCTCCAAAGTATGCCAGGAAACAGACCCAGATGAAGAAAAATAATGGTATCCTGTTGCCTGGAATAGTTTGGAGGAATCATAATCTCCAAAAATATCAAAACTATATCCTGCTCTTAAGGGAATATATATAGTACACTTTTTGGTATATTTAGAGTGCCTTGATTCCTCCAAACTATACCACGAAACATATCTCCTGTTAGTGCCATTAAGGATATCTGTTTTCTGGCATAGTTAGGAGGAATCAGTAGCCTACCAAATCACCAACAATAGAATAATCTCCCTTTAACTAAAATAAAGTGCTATAAAAGAAAAAAATAATAATAATATATATATATATTTTTAAGTCAGAGTGAATAATGAGTACTGGGATAGGGTTTAGGATGATACAGAGTCCAACTAGCTGACTCATTGACTGACTGACTGACTGACTGACTTACCTTATCACCACACGCCATTGCCCCTCCTCCCCTCCCTTCCCTTCCCTTCCCTTCCCTTCCCTTCCCTTCCCCTCCCTTCCCTTCCCTTCCCTTCCCTTCCCTTCCCCTCCCTTCCCTTCCCTTCCCTTCCCTCCCTTATCATGAGAACACACATAATGCTTCTATTGTTTATTCATTCTTTATGCCGTCACCTTGGTTCGTGTTGATGACGTGGCAGTCCAGTTGCACACACTTACTTACTTACTTACTTATTTACTTAGTTACATACTTACTTATTTACTTACTTAATTACTTAGTTCCTTACATACTTACTTACTGACTTACTGGCTTACTTACTTACTTACTTACTTACTTACTTACTTACATACTTATTTACTTACTTACTTACATACTTATTTACTTACTTATTTACTTACTTACATACTTATTTATTTACTTACTTCCTTACTTATTTACTTACTTACTTAATTACCTAGTCTTCAGGTTTTAGAAAGGCCACCTAATTTGTGATTCATCCAAACTATTCCAAGCAACAGAACCCCATTATTTTGGTTCATCTGGTCCTGTTTTCTTATAGCATACTTTGGAGGAATCATGGCACTCCAATATAACAAAAGTGAATTGCCCCCTTAAACATATTCAAAGGTTTTATATTGTTATGATGATGATGATGATGATGATGATGAGTAAGGGAGTGAGTAAGTCAAAGAGAGGAGGGGTGGTGGGTGGGTGAGTGGACAAGAAGGTGTGTGTGTAGAGAGTGTGGTAGTAGTGGTAGTCGTGGTGGTGGTGGTGGTGGTGTGAGTGGGTAAGGAAGGAGAGGGAGTGTGCCTGTGACTGACTGACGGTGTGTGTGTGTGTGTGAGGGAATGTTAGGTAGTGTGTGGTGGAGTGTGGCCGGAAAAGGTTGTGTTGCGCCCAAACTCTCACGTCCCATTCACCCAGACAGACAGACAGACAAACAGACCTCCCCCCTACCCCTTCCTCCCCCACCCCCTCTTTTACTCATCTTAAATACACTGTTCTTGTTGTCAAATACTATAACCACTCTGTCCGAAGGATAATAATAATAATAATAATAATAATAATAATAATAATAATAATCGGTTTATTAAATAGTAGCAGCTGGGAGGCTGAAAATATACATGTAACATAAAACACTAATGATAAAAATGAGAATGAACACAAGTGAAAGCAGGAAAACAAAAAACAAAGACACAATTAAATGAAACTTAAATACATACAAGTACACATACGCACATATATACATACATACATACATACATATAAATACACATATATACACATATACACACATATATATATATATATATATATATATATATATATATATATATATATATATATATATATATATATATATATATATATACATATATACATATATACATATACACAAACATACATATACTAATATATAGACATACATAAACATATACATACAAATAAACATACAAATGAACATACACACATAAATACATGCATACACATACACGTATTAATTTATACAGACTTACACATGTATACCTGCGTTTATACAAACAAATTTACATGTATTAACTGTACAAATACATCCAAGTGCATACATACACAAATACAAGTACATACATACATACATACATACATACATACACAAATACAAATACATGGGTGCAGCTGTATGGGTCAGATTGGTCTTGAGGTGTGAAGGAAACTGGCTTAGTGAGGTGAGGTCAGATTAATCCTAGATAGGTACAGTGTGTGTGAGGTTAGGTTAAAATTAGTGGTGGTGTTTATAGGGTGTGTGTGTGTGTGTAATGTAAAGAATTAACTATTGAGGTGTTTGACGATAGTGGGGATTGCGCTGTTCTTATAGCGATCAGTACGGCATCGGATGGGTTTAATTTTGTTGTGGTGACGTGAAGCTCGGCGTGGTGGAGGCAGGGATGGTGGAAGAAGGGATCTGTGCCGCGGATACTCTGATCCAATATTGGCAATATCAGCGAGTTTCATTATAAACATTAAATACGTGAAACTTGATCTCGTCGTCGGTTCAATGACTGTATAGTATTGAGTCGTTATGAGGAAATGACTTTTCAAATGTCTCCAACCAAAACGAACGAGTTCCGATAAATACGATGCTAATTTTGAAGATTTCCCCTTGTCCGTCATTGAGGTACCAATATCGTCGTATATGACCACTACATTCTTCTTCATTTCCCAGTTTGCGTTTAACCATTTGGTGAGTGCCTTTTCTCTCGTTACGCGGAAATTGGCAGAAATGAGACATTTGGGTATAATTCTGGCGAAACTGGACAGTTCTTCACGAATGGTGGTCGTATAATTGGGAATAAAATATTCTTCTTTAGTCTTCGCTGCTTTATATTGGTCCCATAAAAACGTTCTTAAAATGGCCTTTTTCCCAGAACCCGGAGGACCAATTGTCAACCACGATCCTTTGTTAAACTCTGCAAAAGAGTTAACATTTTCAAAAGGAGAATCATCGTGCGATGAAGTCGTTTTTAAGTTTTTTGGCACTGTTGTCGGGTGCCGGTGAACGGTTACGTTTACGGTTAACGTTGCCATCGTCATCATCATCATTGACTAAATTTTTATTTTCATTATTGACAGTATCGGTATCACGATTCTCATTTGACAAGTAGGCCAATGGTACAGTCGATGGAGTTGTAGATGGTTGTGGTTGCGGTGACGAAGGCGGAGTTGATAATGGTACAGTCCTATTTTCTTCTCCCTCTTCACCACTTACTGGATACATTTCTTCTTCATCATCGTCGTCGTCGCCGTCATCATCGTCATCGTCATCATTGTCTCGTAAGTCTTCTTCATTTTCCGATACCCTACCGTAATCGTCATCGTCGTTTTGGCGGTGACTATCGGCACTATCCTTGTCAAATACAGCCTCTAGATCATAATCATTCGTGCCATTATTGATACTACGGTCAATATAATCATCGTCATTACCAAAAAACATTTCATCCATTTTTTTATTATCGTTAATTAAAACTATCCAAAAGCTGACTATTTTCTAACAAAAACTTACTCCAATGATAATTCCTTTGGTAATCATCTTCGGGAAAATTTCTATATAGCATATCTTGAAATTCAAATAAATGGTCGTATAATTCGAACCAATAGTCCGTGAGATAATATTCACTACAAGCATGTAGCCACGTTTCAAAAAGACCGCCTTTATCTATAATAAAAAGATCCTCGTTGTCAAATTGTTCAATGTCCGATCGTAATCGGTCCCGGTTGACTTTTATACTATAATCTATACGTGCTGAACGTCTTCCTGGAATATTGTTCCTAGATGTTGTTGTTGTTGTTGCTGCTGCTGTTGAACCATCTCTGGTCGATAAATCTTCTTCGGTCAACCCATCAATGTCCATGGTGGGATCGTGCACCTCCTCGTGGCCGTTGTCCATTCTATTCTATTCTGAACAAGTTACCAATATACAACTCCTTATATAACCTCTGATGCCGAATTTAAGACGTCGTTGAATTTAATTAATACAACGCTGAATTTAACACGACGTATACACACATATGCACACACAAAAACCCAACATACATATTTAAGCCCCGCCCATCACACTTCCGTTGAGTTAAATTCAACGACGAGTTTAATTCAACGTCGAGTTAAATTCAACGACGAGTTTAATTCAACGACGAGTTAAATTCAACGACGAGTTTAATTCAACGACGAGTTTAATTCAACGACGAGTTAAATTCAACGACGAGTTTAATTCAACGACGAGTTTAATTCAACGACGAGTTTAATTCAACGACGAGTTTAATTCAACGTCGAGTTAAATTCAACGACGAGTTTAATTCGTGAGTGGGCAAGGAAGGAGAGGGAGTGTGCCTGTGACTGACTGACTGTGTGTGTGTGTGTGTGAGGGAATGTTAGGTAGTGTGTGGTGGAGTGTGGCCGGAAAAGGTTGTGTTGCGCCCAAACTCTCACGTCCCATTCACCCAGACAGACAGACAGACAAACAGACCTCCCCCCTACCCCTTCCTCCCCCACCCCCTCTTTTACTCATCTTAAATACACTGTTCTTGTTGTCAAATACTATAACCACTCTGTCCGAAGGATAATAATAATAATAATAATAATAATAATAATAATAATCGGTTCATTAAATAGTAGCAGCTGGGAGGCTGAAAATATACATGTAACATAAAACACTAATGATAAAAATGAGAATGAACACAAGTGAAAGCAGGAAAACAAAAAACAAAGACACAATTAAATGAAACTTAAATACATACAAGTACACATACGCACATAAATACATACATACATATAAATACACATATACACACACACACATATATATATATATATATGACGTTGAATTTAATACAACGCTGAATTTAATACGACGTATACACACATATGCACACACAAAAACCCAACATACATATTTAAGCCCCGCCCATCACACTTCCGTTGAGTTAAATTCAATGTCGAGTTTAATTATACGTCAGATTTAATTCTACCATTATAGTTTATATCTACGAGTTAATAATCACTACTGGTCATTGCGATAAATTCAACGTCGAGTTTAATTATACGTTAGATTTAATTCTACCATTATAGTTTATATCTACGAGTCAATAATCACTAACGAGTCATTGCGATAAAGTTAACGTTAGAGGTAACATCCACAACAAATAAATAAATAAACAAACAAATAAGATTTACGCGTACAATATCGTATACATAAATATATTATAGAGTAAGGTTACACAAGCATTGTGTATAACTATAAAGAAATATAAAGAAAAATAATATATTCTACTCAATGACAAACTGGGACAAAGATGAAAAAGTGTGTACCGTCACCTGAGAGAGAGAGAGAGAGAGAGAGAGAGAGAGAGAGAGAGAGAGAGAGAGAGAGAGAGAGAGAGAGAGAGAGAGAGAGAGAGAATGAAATGGGAAAAAAGAGGGGGAGGAAGAGACAGTCACAATCACCCCGAAGGCTAAGAGACTGTTGTAGTGTTGTATCAGTGGTTTATTATCAAATCATAAAGCCAGGAAGGATAGGTTGCAAAACAATATAAATATCCTCTCCGATACTGTAACACATGTATGTAGTAGGTAGTAACTCAGGATATTCCCTCGTGTATGTTACTGTATGTCTCCAGGCTTCGTATTCACTGTAATTAAGTGTCGGAAACCTCGTGTATGTTACTGTATGCCTCCAGGGTTCGTATTCACTGTAATTAAGTGTCGGAAACAGTATATAGCCTCCAGTTGGACGAATGAATAATATATACCTACACACAGTACCTTCCTTTCCTTACCTCTCGTTTAATACCTCGCTCATTAACCGAGGACAAAAAAATGACTATCAATAAAGCATACATGTTGTTGATGAGTTATTGAACCCATGTGTGTGTGTGTGTGTGTGTTTGTACTCTGTATTAAGGACTCTGTGATCGTGTATAAAAATAAGGTGAATATATTTTTATTTTTATTATTATTGTTATTTTTATTATTTTTATTATTATTTTTATTATTATTATTATTATTTTTATTATTTTTATTATTATTATTATTATTTTTATTATTATTATTATTATTATTATTTTTATTATTTTTATTATTATTATTTTTATTGTTTTTATTATTTTTATTATTTTTATTATTATTATTATTATTATTATTAACCCATACGAAAAGGTCAATACATTCCTTAACAATTACCATCAGAACCACAACAAAACCATAAAAACTGTGGACTGTTTTGCTGAGAATAGTTTGGAGGAATAAGTTGCTCCATGCAGATTTACCAACATTGTACTTCCCCCTTAACACTTCACCAAGTTAGCTTAGGGTATTACAGTGTGGAAATTGTGAAGCAAAACTGAAGACGGCTGGTTGTTGTTGTTGTTGTGAAAATTGTGAAGGAAAACTGAAGACTATTGGTTGTTGTTGTTGTGAAAATTGTGAAGGAAAAGGGAAGACTATTGGTTGTTGTTGTTGTGAAAATTGTGAAGGAAAATGGAAGATGGCTGGTTGTTGTTGTTGTTGTGAAAATTGTGAAGGAGAACAAACTAAAGATGGATGTTGTTGTTGTGAAAATTGTGAAGGAAAACCCAAAGGTGGTATTAGTTGTAGTGACTGAGGTTGGTGGGTGGTATAGGCTAGGTTACAGTGTGTACAGCTCACGTCGATATCCGTACAGTCAGTCAGTAAGTAAGTTAGTCAGGCAGGCAGTGAGTGAGTTAGTCAGGTAGTTATTCAGTCAGTTAGTCAGGCAGGCAGTCAGTGAGTCAGTTAGTCAGGCAGGCAGTTAGTGAGTTAGTCAGGTAGTTATTCAGTTAGTCAGTCAGTCAGTCAGTCAGTCAGTTATTCAGTCAGTCAGTCAGTCAGTCAGGCAGTCAGACCGGAACCTCTCACAAGTAAAAACATTATTGTATCGCGTCCTTGCTGCTATACTCATGTCCAATAATCGACCGAGCCTCACACACTACAAACATTGGTAATACACACACACACACATACACACACACCTTCGCAGCTATGACAACCTTCACTCACTAACTCACTAACACCATGGTTCGATAGATAGATAGATAGATAGATAGATAGATAATTACATGCATTCATGGCTACAGTACATTGATAGATAGTGAAGTTTAGTTGATAGTTTCTTCTCCAAAACAAAATTATAGTACAAGATAATTATATAAGCATTATTTTACAGTATATGAGACACACAGACATACAGTACACCACTTAAGCTTTATATACACACACACACACACACACACACACACACACACACACACACACACACACACACACACACACACACACACACACACACACACACACACACACACACACACACACACACACACACACACGAGCATGAGACTGAACACATTGCATCTTAATTCCTTATTTTGTTTTGGGGGATAACGTAAGATCTATTTTTCCAGGTATCAAAAAGACTGGTTGACATTGTATATAAAGAAAGTGTAAATTGACAATCGCTTACCTTAATTAGGAGGTGTGCAACGCAAACAAAATGTCGAGGGAGAGATGGTGGTGTGATATGTGTGTAACAGTGTATTTATAGTAAGTCGCAAGTGGAAGTAAAAAGTAAACCAGACTAAGAATGAACTAATGTCAAACTATAGGAGAATTGGGTCTGATGTCACTCACCTTCGTCGGACCTGGAGTTGTTGAAGGGCCCACTACGGTACACCTCAACCCACCAGGACCCACTCACCCACACTCACCCACTCACCCACCCACCCACCCAAGGCAGGATTTCGTCGCTCCCTGTGACGTTATACCTGCCCCTTCCTCTTCAGAAGTCAGGTGGTAAACTTGTCATGCCTTCACCTGAGTGTGAAGGCTTGAGTTAAGTTGTGCCCTGTTGTGTGTCATCTCCAGTCAAGAAGATCTCTATACCTTCTGTGGTCAAGGGATGATGTAAATGTCAGTCAAACCCATGTCACTGTGAAAGAAGAAGTTTGGAGCACCGTGTGATAACAAGCTGTGTGTGTATATATATTGGGATATTAATCTGTTGAAGAGTTTTATTGAAAAGTAACCCGTCGTTGGATGTATACTATGTCCGTCCATTCATGAAAACTGACTACTACTATCACCAGTTGTGGTATTTGAAGGAGTGTGGTATTAGTAGGTTATTGTGTGTGTGTGTGTGTGTGTGTGTGTCTGTGAGGTGTGGTAGTAGTTGGGTGGCAGGCCAGGGTAAGGGTTAAGGTTGAGGTTGACCCTTGGATCATTAAGGCGTATTGATGAAACTTAAAGCCAAGTTAAAATCTATATTAATTTCCGGCAATGGCGTGGCATCAGTTCCCCAACATTCTCCCCCTTCGTACACTGCCACCACCACTACCACCAACACCACCACTACCTCCATCACTGCCACCGCTACCACCACTACCCTCACCACCAGTGTTAGGACCAACGGGTGTGCCACAATGCCTCGGGACTTCCCTAGTGCCAGTAAGTCTATGCTGGATCTGAGTGGCCGCACTGCCAACAATAACTCTAATGATGAGAGTAACTCCCTCCATCGTACTCGCTCTGTGTGGGACGTGGGCAGCAATCAGGGCAACACAGGTCGTCTTCGAATACTCTCCCGTCCTCTGTCGGTGGTGCGGCCCGATCGGAGGAATCGAAATGTGTCTCTGCCTGCTTTGTCAGAGGAAGGAAGGCCACCACCGCGCCCCAGGCGAATCTCAGGGATCCACTGGGCTGAGAGTGTGAGGGAGAGAAGATATGAGAGTGATGACCTCACCTCCCAACCCTCGACCTCCTCCTCCTTGTCCTCACCTGTCACCCCAGCCCCGCCTTCGTCAGCAGGCTATGCGGGGTCAGAGAGTGATGCCTTCGTCAGTGACAATCACTTGACGGAGGCCCAGTCAATGATGTCCCTCGCTCGTACATACAGGAACAGCAACTCCTCCGATGACGAACCCAGAGGACTACGAAAAAAATCAGCAAGTGCCTTGTAAGTTAATGTTAACACTACTGTACTGTACGTCTACAGTCACTAAGGGTGAACAATAATGAGTTTATGAGGTAAGCAATACAGCAGCAGGGGTTATAGAAGTGTGAATGTATGAGATATGGGATACTTTGAAGAGCATGGAAAAGTTCGTGGTGAAAGTACAGTACAGTCACGATAAAAAAAAAAAAAAAAAAAAAAAAAGATATTAAAACAGTCCTCCTTCATTAGCTACAGTACATCCCCAGGTATGTAGAAGAGGTAAATCATTATATATCACATGCAAAGTTATGAATACCGATGTTAAGCTGAATAAGTGTTGTACCACATGGACTACTATCCATTTTATGTGGCCAAACAGATCAGTGTGTCATTATTTTGACGAGACAGGCAAAATTTCCCCACATAAAAAAAAAAATAATAGAATAAAAATAAAATACTGTTTGTTGGTGTATAGTAGAGTTCCTTCCATAAACCCTGTTCATATTACTAGCCTATGTTTCCCTTTCCCCCGGTTAAAAAAAGAAAACAATAAGATAAAGATAAAATATAATACACCTCCAGCCATTAATTTAAAGGTAAAATATAATACACCTCCATCCAGTAATTTAAAGATAAAATATAATACACCTCCTGTCATAAATTTAAAGATAAAATATAATACTCCTCCTGTCATAAATTTAAAGATAAAATATAATACACCTCCTGCCATTTTATAATCCAGTTGTGAGTTCGTGTACGTTTCTTCAATTTAGTTTTTGCTCCAACAGACATGCCCTGAAGAGCTTGAGTCGCAGCACCCCGGCCATGTCGCCCTCAGCGTCGCCCCGCCACAGCGACAGTGAGGGCCAGCCGCGGGTCTCCAAGGGCACCAAGAAGTTCATGAGGCACTTCGCTGAGGCCCCGCCCAACGAGTGGGTCCTCAATTGTGAGTACATACAACGACAACAACAACGATAACCACTAGTATTATTGTTTTTGATGTAGGAATTGTCTTTGTAATTTCAGATATGGTGAATGTAATTTCAGATTATGGTGAATGTATGTTTTGATGTTGACTCTGTGTATGTATGTCTGTGTGAGAGAGAGAGAGAGAGAGTGAGAGTGAGAGAGAGAGTGAGTATGGTCATGTATCACTAGAGCAACTGACCACAACAAAGGGAAGGGAAGGTTGGTGACAAAAAACAGATATATAAAAAACAATAGACATGATGAATTACCCTCCTTACTCCATTGATCGGAAATAAAACACACACACACACACACACACACACTATATTGAGAGGGCCTGCTGTGTGTGTGTATGTGTGTGTGTGTGTGTGTATGTATGTGTGTGTGCCTGGGCCAGACCCATGACTGATATCATGGTTGAATAGCCTGAACATGACACAAATATGCATGACAACATGATATGTTTCAGTAAAAAGTTTTAATAAAAGCAAAAGTCTAACTGTTATGAAAACACCTCTCACTAACATAATAATTTAATAAAGTTGCTCACTAAACTATAAAATGTTACCTTAGTCCTTATTCATATTGGCATCGTTTCTGGACAACACCGGGTAATTATACCTGTGTTGCGCCATGCTTACTTACAACACTGACTGCCACCCGCGCGGGCCACGTTCAGTTGTCGTCAGAGCCACTCCACCTAAGCGAACGCAGCCGCGCTCACACGAGAAAGTACCCTTCATTCCTCACTTAATTTCTCGGCAACGGAGAGTTGTAGAGAGATGAGGTTGGTTTTATTGGAAAGAGGAAGAGTTGATGGTGCTAACAAGACCAAATTTAAGTTGTTCAGTATCGTAGTTTAGACGTACAGAGTAAGTGGAATAGAGCGATTTTGGAAAAATCGGCCAAAAGCGCCCGGCCAGGCAGTAGGGAAAGTAAGACTAGCCCCGGACTGACAAAATGGCTATCCATAGTTATCCCGTCGCGGAGGGGTTAATACGACGTTGAATTTAATACAACGCTGAATTTAATACGACGTTGAATTTAATACAACGCTGAATTTAATACGACGTTGAATTTAATACAACGCTGAATTTAATACGACGTTGAATTTAATACAACGCTGAATTTAATACGACGTTGAATTTAATACAACGCTGAATTTAATACGACGTTGAATTTAATACAACGCTGAATTTAATACGACGTTGAATTTAATACAACGCTGAATTTAATACGACGTTGAATTTAATACAACGCTGAATTTAATACGACGTTGAATTTAATACAACGCTGAATTTAATACGACGTTGAATTTAATACAACGCCGAATTTAATACGACGTTGAATTTAATACAACGCTGAATTTAATACGACGTTGAATTTAATACAACGCTGAATTTAATACGACGTTGAATTTAATACAACGCTGAATTTAATACGACGTTGAATTTAATACAACGCTGAATTTAATACGACGTTGAATTTAATACAACGCTGAATTTAATACGACGTTGAATTTAATACAACGCCGAATTTAATACGACGTTGAATTTAATACAACGCTGAATTTAATACGACGTTGAATTTAATACAACGCTGAATTTAATACGACGTTGAATTTAACACAACGCTGAATTTAATACGACGTTGAATTTAACACAACACTAAATTAAATATAACATTGAATTAAATACAACGTTGAATCAAATATAAAATTAAATTAAATACAGCATTGAATTAAATACAACTTATAATATACCTATCAACCATACGTACAGTTGACGAGCATAAAGGAATGAAGCAAGGATGGGATAAGAAATAAAAAATAATATTCATCAATATTATATATTTATATTCTTGTAAATGGTTATCATAGCAGTTTTATCCTTATGACAACGAGAGTCATGGATCCTATTATGATGAAAAATCTGCCCTTTTTTAGGTACTCGGTGTTTAAAAATATCATCAAGATCCCATTTCGGCATTGACGTCGTTGTTATTTTTTTGTCACTTTTATCGATGCTACTACTACTACTACTACTACTACTACTACTACTACTACTACTACTACTACTACTACTACTACTACTACTACTACTACTACTACTACTTCTACTACTACTACTACTACTACTACTACTACTACTACTACTACTATTCACACCTCTCTCTATCACCTCTCCAATTGGCGGTAATCAATTTTAATATATTAATAATTACTATATTCCGAATATTCTCCATTCGGAATTTCCAAATAGCCTTTTTGGCCTTCAGCTCCAACGAAAAATATCCGTTCGAGCTTTACTTTATGGTTTTAACCGATAAATAAAATATTTGACATTTTAACGTTTTTTTTGCGTCAAGTTGCGTCATGTTTCGTCATAAATACCGTTGCCGGTGGTGCTGATTCAGAATATAGAGTTTTGGGAGTGTAACCTGGTTTTTGTAGCGGATTTATTATAGATGACTTAATTTTTACGTCCTTAATTAAGTCATGTTACGTCATACCAAAATCTTGGCCTGGTGATGGTGATTCAGAATATATATGGGTTTTGGATGTTGGTGTAACCTTTTTGGAGTTATAAGAGGACAAACAGAGAAGGTTTACCATTTATAGTTTAGATTTAGGGCCAAGTGGTGTGTGATCGGTGTGTGTGTTTTGTTGGGCTGCAGGGCGTCACGCTTAGTAACGCTTCAGGATTGCCATATGACTCCTCTATAGGAACGCACGCGGGAATGCACACACGCACACACACACACACACACACACACACACACACACACACACACAGAGAGAGAGAGAGAGAGAGAGAGAGAGAGAGAGAGAGAGAGAGAGAGAGAGAGAGAGAGAGAGAGAGAGAGAGAGAGAGAGAATGTGTGTATGTATGTGTGTGTGTGTGTTGTTAACCCAGAGCGGCCTTTGTTGTATCGGGGGGGGGGGGGGGCGGGGGGGGAAGGGGGTAACATGATTACCATCAGTCTGTTGATTACCATCTCTTATCATGGGATCGGGATCGTACCATTACTCTTATCTCATTCTATTGTGATAATATGCTCTTTTTTGTTTAGTCCATGTCACAGTATAGGTATTGTTGCTTTAATCTCTTACACCTCATTCAGTTTGTCTCTATATGTCATCTGTCGCCCAGCTCTTATTCATTCACTCGTATGACACAAACACAGATTTATCCCTAACCAAATTGTCACCCAATCTTAGTTATTCCTTCGTGGGGTTTCTCATTTGGCACAACCCATGCATCCGTCTGTCATCCACCGCTCTTACATACATACACCATAAAAACTTCCATACTATCTCTTATATAAGCCCCGCTGCTATATATCATTTACGTAAGCACATCAGCCATATATTTCATTCATGGCCAAATATATTCGTGACCCACCCGTCCCTCTCTCGTGTATAGATAGGCTAGGCTAGGTTGGTTCCTATCTCGTGTATAGGCTAGGCTAGGTCGGTCCCTTTCTCGTGTATAGGCTAGGCTAGGTTGGTCCCTTTCTCGTGTATAGATAGGCTAGGCTAGGTTGGTCCCTATCTCGTGTATAGGCTAGGCTAGGTTGGTCCCTTTCTCGTGTATAGGCTAGGCTAGGTCGGTCCCTCTCTCGTGTATAGATAGGCTAGGCTAGGTTGGTCCCTTTCTCGTGTATAGGCTAGGCTAGGTCGGTCCCTCTCTCGTGTATAGATAGGCTAGGCTAGGTTGGTCCCTTTCTCGTGTATAGGCTAGGCTAGGTCGGTCCCTCTTTCACTATTGTTCGAGTATAATTATTTGGGCCTATGTTAATAATGTAGAGGATCATGAGGGGATGGATAGATACACACACTGACCCCCACACGCACCACTACCACCACCACTACTACCACCACCACTACCACCACCACCACTACTCCTTCTTCGTCTACCACCATCATTATCCCTCTGACCTTCATGCTGACCTTTGTTACCCTCACCCTTACCCACCCTGACGCTTGCCTTCATATCTCTGACCCTCTCTTTCACCTCTCCCTCACCCTCACGTCTCCCTCACCCTTACTTTCACGTCTCCCTCACCCTTACTTTCACGACCCTCATCTCACCTTCACGACCCTTACTCTCACCTTCTCTTCTTCTCCAATACTGAATAATAATAATGATGATGATGATAATAGAGAGAAAAAAGTGCATATCTGTGTATTTCGTATGTGGTAAAATGTGTGTGTGTGTGTGTGTGTGTGTGTGTGTGTGTGTATGTGTGTGTGTTGGGTGCGTGTGTTGGCAGCAGCAGGGGTGACCACTGCACTGCGGCTCATCGTCTTCCTTTACATAGTACTTGGAACTGACCTAACCTCACTCACTCACCCCTGTACATGAGGTTGGTAGGTGGGGTGTGGAACTGACCTAACCTCACTCACTCACCCCTGTACATGAGGTTGTGAGGTGACGTGTGTTGTGTACAGCTACTCATTGAAGTAAAGACACACTCCTCCACCACATAGTCACCTTGTCACTCATAGTATATCGGTTCTTGCTTCAATTAATTCTAACTACTTATAGGGGTCGTCATGCCCAGTCAACATGTGAAATTATTATAAAAATCCTTAAAATATTATGTAAGTTACTTAGGAATCTGGTTCACTATAGATAATAAAAATTAATCCAAACAGAGTGATTACATAACCTTCGAGTTGAGGTATTGTTCCAAGCGGGCCATTCTTACCCTTCCCTTCCCCAACACCACAACAACACAACCTTACCCACCAAACCAACACTGATGCCAGAACACAGAACCGATCTCACATGACTGTATTGTAAGGTGTCTTTCTTGTTGTCTGTGTTGTCTGGAGGAAGGGGTCTCTACTCTTACTGTACAGCCACAATCAAATATCCACCGACACTTTCCTTCCATCGTAGTAAATATATTGGTAATAAAGAACAACACGTGTATGATTTTGCAACGCCACATAATAATAATTGAGGGGGGATTGAGTTAATCAAAAGTGTTGTATGATTATAAATTTTGATATGATGCTGATTTATTTGCACGATGGAAGGAAAGAGTCGGTGGTTATTTTATTGTGGCTCGACATGTGACTGTAAATTGCTGATTGTGGGAGGGGGGGGGGGAGGAGAATGTTTGAAGATAATGTATGGTTGAACAGACTCTTTGTGTGTGTGTGTGTGTGTGTGTGTGTGTGTGTGTAGCCAATGCAGCCTATTTGTGTGTGTGTGTGTGTGTGTGTGTGTGTGTGTAGCCAATGCAGCCTATGTCCAGAATGGAAAGACTAGGAAAACAAGAAAGAAAAAACTGTTGGGGATCGAGTGTGTGTGTGTGTGTGTGTGTGTGTGTGTGTGTGTGTGTGTGTGTGTGTGTGTGTGTGTGTGTGTGTGTGTGTGTGTGTGTGTGCAAAGGTTGTAATCGGGGTGTGATTTGCTATGAGTCAGGCACGCACTTTTTTACGCGACGTGGCGCCTGACATGACCTTGGTGCATGTGGCTTATTGCCTGGACACAGAAACACACACACACACACACACCTCAGGACTCGGTGCTGAAAACCTACACACACACACACACACAGCTCAGTGCTAAAAGCTTACACACACACACACACACACACACACACACACACACACACACACACACACACACACACACACACACACACACACACACACAGCTGAGTGCTAAAAACTTCCAAGGCAGTGAGGTGAGATGGTGAGGCGAGTTTCGTGAGCCCTTCCTTCCCCTCATTGTTGACCTCAAGACAGACTATTCCTTACTTTGCGTCCCTCCACCTGCGTTATCTTCCTTCACACATGCACACGCTCTTCCTTCACACTTATTTCACTCTTCCTTCACACTTTTTTCACTCTTCCTTCACACATGCACACGCTCTTCTTTCACACTTATTTCACTCTTCCTTCACACTTTTTTCACTCTTCCTTCACACATGCACACGCTCTTCCTTCTCACTTCCTTCACACCTGCACACACTCTTCCTTCACACTTCCTTCACACGCTAAGCTGAAGGACTGTATGTTGCTGCTGTTGGCAAGTTGGAGGTGATTGATTCCTCCACACTATGTCACAAAACAGCACATATACAGTACATACCGAGGGAAGCTGTTTCGTGGCGTATAGTTTAGAGTAATCAGTGACAACCAATTTGTTTACTTTACGTGGCCATCTTAATTAAAGGGTGTTAGATTATGTAGGCGAATTATTGTAGGAATCTTGATCCTCCTAATTCACTCACAAAACGACCATCTATCTATACTTAATTAAGGGAAGTATAACCTATTGTAGGAAATTAGTCGGGCACAATTCCTCCAAACTATATCAGGAAACAGACTCCCTCCGTATGAGACTATAGGGATGTGTTTTCTTGTAGAGTAAGGAGGGCTACGTATGCTCCAATTTACCCACAACTGGTTACTTCCCCTTAAATAATCTGTTTCTTGGGACACGTTGGAGAATTTCATAGTGCCAAATTAGCCACCAGCGTTTGCCCGTTTTGTAATGATGATGAGACGCAGTGCAGGTGAGCTATTTGTCTCCTGTGGTGATGTGGATGAGTGGAGGCTTTCTAAGATATTGTGAACTTATTAGAGGCTAACTGATTCCTCCAGTGTAAACAACAACACCTACGATCAAAGTTTAATATTAGTTTTAATTAAGGTGGTAATTCCCTTTTGGTACATTGGAGTGCCTTGATTCCTCCAAAGTATGCCAGGTGTTCTGTTGCTTGGAATAGTTTGGAGAATTCAGTTGCTCCAGATTTACTAACATAAAACTTCCCCCTCAGCTTGTTAGAACCTAAGAAAGTCTATGGTGTATTGTATCCATGTTTCAGTGTCAGTGCCTCGTTGTTCAGTAATAGATTGTAGATAAGTTTTATCTGTAAGAGAGAATGATACCTAGCTAGAAAAACTTGTAGATCAGGAAAGGTTTAGACTGATAAAATAATTTATGGATAAGGGAATGGTACAGAAGTAGAGAAAGATAATTATGTATAGGCTACCTGATCATGTACAGTCTCGGCCTAGGGATACGAGGGATGAAGCAGGGCAAGACTCATCAACAGTGACCAACATGAGCTAAATCAGTAAACCACTATCTTCCCTCCCACCTTTTCCCTGGCTCAAGTAACTCGGGTTGACCAGTCTTGCCTTGCTTCACTCCTCGTTATCCACGGTAGCGATGGTGCCACATTTCTGGGTTTGGCTGGGAATGGATAGATACTTACCCCAGGCCGAGACTGTACTTACCATTGTACCAGAATAAAATACAGTTACTATGATCTGGTACCAAACAGATAGCGTACAAGACAGTTAAAGTGTGTGTGTGTGTGTGTGTGTGCGTGATCAATAGTAGTACATACTTATAATTTATCAACACTAACGAGCTTATTTCATCGGCAGTACTCTCTCTCTCTCTCTCTCTCTCTCTCTCTCTCTCTCTCTCTCTCTTTATATAATGAACAAACAAAAGTAATTAAATTTAACTGGATTGTCAAATGTATGCTTTAGAAATATCCATCTCCGTATTTAATCATCATTTTGTCCTTTGCCAATAGGTTTAAAGTGTGTAATTGCTTATGACTGGCATTTCATCATACTTACTGTATTTCAGATGACAGATCAATATATATGTAATAAGAAAACTATTGATTACTTGAAGATGGTGTAGCAATATTATCAATTATGTTCCTTGATCAAATTTCAGATTTTGCGTGTGCCTTGGTGTCAGACATCCTGCTGCAGGGAACGCTATACATCACTCCAAATTTCTTTGCTTTCTATTCAAAGATCTTTGGTCATGTTAGCAGGGTGAGTAATTATCGGTATAATCCTGCGTAGCGGGTGTAACTATATTCACACAATTATCACATATCTTACAAGAAAATGATATTTCCTTTCTTGCATATTGTTAGTTGTCTGTCTGGTATATTGAAAGAGGGAAAAAATGAAAGTGACTGAGACAAACTATTTTAAGTTGAAGGAAAAGATTCATGTTTTAGTATAATTTACCACATTATGAGTTCATGCAGTTGCAACCATTACAGATTTCATAATATACATGCATGTAATCCTATCTAATTAAGCATTAACACTTAAAAACTCTTTGCTTTGTACAGCTGTTGATCCCAGTGACACAAGTGGCCAGTATACAGAAAGAACGGACTGCCAAAATAATACCAAATGCTGTGGGACTGCAGATGTTGGATGGGAAGAGCTATGTGTTTGGTTCTCTCCTCTCTCGGGACTCCACCTACAAGTTGATGCTGCATATATGGAAAAAAGCACAGAGATTGGCTGACAGTGACAGTGAACCTCCTTCAGCTGTTCAGGTGGTGAGTATTATCAGATGCCGTAGATATAGGGGTATTGATAAGGAAACTGTCATATCTTAATGCTTCTAGATGTTTTCCAGACCTAACCTAATAATAGGTGGGCCGTGTGACTGGTATCAAATGACTATATTTTGGGTGATCTCTGTATTGATGTATGGGTGTAGTAACACTATTGCTAGTTATTTTTGTTCTTCTATTGAACATACTGGTAACATAAGTAGAGCAGACAACCTATGGGAGGGCGGAGGGGATGTAGCCCACTTTGAGGGTGTCTGTGGACACTCAAGGATGAAAGTTAGCTAAAGGAGTCAAAGTGATGCCATCATCAGTTTTTTACCACAGATTTCTTGAGTACTCTAAAGAGTACATTTTATAAGTCAGATAATTCACGGTTGTTAATTTCTCTCTGTCTGCAGTCAGAGATATAAATTTCTAGCTATTTGTCAATTAAAGTATTGATTTGGCTACAGCCTACTGAATCCAGCCCGAACTTCAGGAAAACAAGCTGATTGCCCATGGACTTAAATTTTAGAGTCTGACATAAGAGTGTCATTATTGTATTGAAGTTTTTTTATCTGTTGACATTAGGGTTAAAAACTATTCTGAGTTGATTGGGAAACTGAAGAAATCTTAAGAGACCTGGTACAGTATTCATAAAGCATCTCAGAGTTCGCACTTGTTCATATGTTTTCAATACGGACCTCACCACTGGGCTCATTTTGAAGCAGTGGATAATTTTCCTCCTCTTGAAATACAAGTCTGTATAATATTATGGTTTCTGAGCAATTCTGAGTTCAATCCTATCTACGAATGAATGTTTATGAACAAAACTTAGCTGAGGAGTGAATTACTATTATAAATAAGGGAACTGCCACAGTATAGGTTAGTGATCAACAGGTTTGGTTCATGTAGACTCTTTTTTCTTCCCATGTTATATAATGTGGTACTTCTCCGTTTTTAGGATACAGTATTAAAAATTAAAATAATTACTATATGAATTGATTCTAATTATTGTCATAGATAATTAAAGAAGGTTCATCAACTTATTAGGATGTCTTTAAAGTTGTTGTAATATATGCAGTGTTGTTTTGTCATGTACCGTTCATTTTTGTTATGCAAGTTTATGTTGTTCATTGCACAAATTAATAATAAGCAATGATTATACAATTATTGTATCTTTGTCTTTGTGGCTTCAGTTTGGTAATCCCAGTAATGCTTTATTCTGTAGCAGCTATGTATCCTGTCTTATTCATGGTACTGTATTTGTGTGCAGTAATCTGTTGAAGCAATAGGTACACCTGCCATATATGTATGTACAGTAAATGTTGTATGTGGTGCCCACCAAAAGATGTGGATGTTGGTAAATTTTGTCAAGTGTTGAACATTTTCTATGACGTCAGTGAGGATACATGACCACTGCTTTGTTCAGATTACCACTATTATCTTCCTTAGGTTTTATTTTAGGGACTCATATTTTTATTACCAACCTAAGATGTTAGGAGAGTTGAGATGACGTATATCAGTTTCTCTGGCCAGGATTTAAACCTCTGACTATGCTGGCTGACTTCTTTGCAGGTATTGGTTTTGACCACTCAGCTGTGTTTGCTGGATGGATAGTATTTTACATCAGATAGCTACCGGGTACTTTCATTCTTTGACAATGCTACATAAAATCCCCGTTAGGTGAAACTTCACCCAAATATAACTAAACTAGTGTTAGTCTTGTGGTTGCATGCATACCTCTCAAGTTGGTCATTTATATCAACTTCAAACCACTTAATCACTAAAACTCTGAATATTTTCATGTGACAACAGTTCACCTTGGATTTTATCTGAAGGTTGTCCCTTGTACTTAGTGGCAAATTAATTTGTTTCGCTTTGTGTGCAGCCATCAGGAGGGGCTTCAACGCAGCTGTTCACAATCGCATCACAGGGTCGCAAAGCAAGTATCTATGCATACTCCTACCAGACACATGACCCAGTGAACTAAAGACAATTTCCCTCTAGCTGACAGTAAATGTACAAGACAGGTGTCAAAAGGTTGCATATGAGTGGTTGATGAATGAATTCTTAGTTTCAACCAGTCAAAGTTAACCTTTATAATTATGCAGTACAGTATTGTAAGTGAGGCACCGTACTGTCATTATAGTACAGTACAGACTGGCAAGTGAGTGGTTTAGTGTTGTTTTCTGTTTCCTGCGAGCATATCAAACTAAAAAACAGTCCACTTTGAATATTTTGCAACCTAGCCAGTACTGCACTGTATATTTGACTTCATAATCACCAATGTCAAACGTGTATGGACACAAAGGATAGCTTCCACTCTGATCCATTGTTTTGATGATATCTGAACATGATTAGTTTCTGAAAATTTTGTGGAACTTCATCCTGTACAATACCACCCTCCTCCTTAGACTTTGAAGTATTACAAATCTATCTTCTTTTTTTACAGAATACTGTATTGGCAAATAAAATTACTGTTGAGATGCCAAATTAAAGCTGGTGACACAGGCAGGGTTGAAAGTGTATAATTTAAATCTTGAAAAGAATACTGTACTTTTTTCTAGCTAGCAATAAATGTCTACAGCTGATATCAACAGGTAACACCTAATTAGCCATTTTGTGAAACCATATCCAAGGATGGTGGTGATGCTTGACCTGGCACAGATTGGCTTTATGATATTGTTGTGGACATTTAACATCAGCTATAGTGACACAGCTGTATAGTGTACAGGTGGAGTGTGTGATTTGTCACTTCTTGTGGTGGGCACTCTATCTTACAGTTATGGACATTTGAGATAGAAAATAAGGATGACTGATGTTGATAATGTACTTTGTAATGAAATTATTGCTGTTATGTGTTGTCCCCTGCACTAATGATCTAGTTTTGTTTTGTCATGCATAATTTTGGTGTGCTGTGGTTGCTACAGGCTCTCGTTGTTTCATCAAGTTATGTTGTTCAGTATTATATACCTTTGAAATACAGCTCAGTAGTACGCCTCTTTTTGCTAGGTGCCACACACCTAATATTGCTTCCACCTTTAGATACCTAACATTGTATCATCAGTTTAAATACTTTTAAGAATATGGATGTTTTCATATTGTATGGATGCACTTTGGACTTCCATACATAAAAATGCTAATTGATTTTCTCCCTTGCCAGACTGCAGAGGATGATGGGGATGACTCTGTATCGGGGAGTGCCGAGAGCCTCATGGAGGACCAGACAGATAGTTTCTTACCTTCTGGTGATGCTCCTCTTCCTCCCATCGACACTCCACCCTGGCCTTCTGATGAACCCATTGCTAATAACACTAATAGTAACAATAGTAGTAATAATAATAACGTCAACTCGGACAATTGTGCCGCATCATCCCAAGCATTTCCCTCCAATAATGGAATAACATTGAACAATGTAACAACCTCTGGTACAGCAGTGTTACAGCGGGGGGGAGCTAAATCAGGAGCCCCAACTTCAGAGGAGCCAGGGGGCACACCAGCCAGTGGGGAAGGGGAGGGGATTGGGCTACTACAATGGTTCACTCAAGGATCACTAGTTAAAAGTAAGAATCCTGGCAGCCTGTGTATTGTATTCTGGGGGAAAATTTACTGTACAGATTCCTATCACAGTCAAATACAGACACGGCATCTACATCCCAGGCACCCATTCTCTATACTGTATACCTTTTCAGCTGGTCATTAGCCAGTGCATGAAAGGAGTTCATAGCTCATTGGCTGTTAATCACACCAAGGATTGACCCCTGTGGTTAACTTACACTTTAGGACTGCCAATTTTTCTTCTATCCTCTTGAACAACCAGGTCCTGTCATTCACAGCTTCAGTGACCTTAATACAGTACAGTACTTCAATATTTTTCTAGGTCTGATCCTTTATAGTACTGTACTTGATACTCTAACTTTGGTCTTGTTATTCTTTCCAATGACTAAAAGCTGTACTTCTGTACTCGCTGAATTTTCACGGTTTCACTATCACATACTGAATATTCATATATTGTACAGTCGTCAGCAGAACTTAGTCCCATTCAGCTCGAGTGAGAGGAGTCTGGTAATTTGCTAACACACTATGAAAGTTGACAAATTTGGATTAAATGCATAATACTGAAGATCATTAGCCATTTAAATCATACTTTTCAACTCTCATACATTGTTACCAGATCTCCAGGCTCCTCTAACTCGAGCTGAATGGGACGAATTTCTGCTGACGACTGTACCATCCTCGGTACACACAGGGTGACATTTCACTTGTGCTGGACCTGATTTGAAATTTCTGATTTGTATCAAAGTCTAGTACAGTAGGATACAGTACTGTATGGTATACTCAATTCTTTCTGCATATTACTGAAACTTTATGCCCTTAACTCCTTTTTTTAAATGAATCAAAACCTCATAATACAGAGATTTAATATCCATGATAAATTTTATATTACTTACTGAGTGTAGAATGAAGATTTGCTGTCCTGCTTTCTCACCCATGCCTGACCCTGTTGTCAGATTGTCTTACCCACAAATTGCTTTGAATTACCGATATTTAGAGGGGACAAGGATTATTTTTAGGTGAATTGGAGGCTGCTGATTCCTCAAAACTGTAACAGAAAAAAAAGACTTCCTCAGTAGTTATTGTGTTTGATGTTCTCCCAGGGCAGAATGGCCTCCTGTCCCACAGACCCCTGGTACACTCTGGTTGCAGTGAAAAAAACAAATTAAAATAAACTTCCTCAGTGTATGTGATTGGTTATCTGACATGCTTTGAAGGAATAAATGAATACAGTAGTCTCCTTTTTACCTATAAAATCATATCCACCATAATCCCCCTTTACATGTGTGTACATATGTGTGTTATACTGTGTGTTATACTTGTACGACCATATTTATTGAAAGTAGCCTACTGTACATTGTTTGTTATCATGTCAGCCCATGTCATTACAGTATATGGAATCAATCCTGACTCTGAATGGCAAAACACAAGATACAGTACAAATATATTTTATTTTGGAATGGCACTGGGTTGCATAGCAGTAGAAGTGTTGCTGTATTGTTAAAAGCTTGGATCTTGTAATTTTCATAATTTTTATTGAAGTCGTCAGAAAAAGTTATTCTACTGTTACAAAAAAAAATTATATAGTACAGTACAGTTGTATATTCATATATACAGTATAAAAAATTGTAATTTTTTTAAACAGTTCCTAGCTATATTTTGCAGTCAACCTTTGGGCAATCATTCATGTTGTACTAATTTGAGAAAGATTGATATCTGACTAGTTTTGCTGAAAATTGATGTTTAGTGCATTTATTCTGATGAGTAGCAGACTGATATCAGAGGGATGTTAGCAATTGCTTATTAAATTACCTCTTACTGTTGCAGGGAAAAAAACAAAACAAGTATTGTAATAGTACTGTACAAAATATACAAGCATTGCCATAGAAGTACGTCAACTTCTATTTATTTCTAATCTTACTTTTATATAAGATCATGTTTGCATTACTGTCATTTGTATTTTCTCAGTTGCATTATTTTCTCCCTAACCAGCATGCTTCAGGATGGGAAGTATGCCAATGAAAGTTGTTGGTGAAGGTGTAAGAGAAGTGTGGTCCTTACCAAGAACGTCTCTTCTGCTTCTCATCTCTACTCTTCTGCTGCTTCTTCTCTTTGCCTCGGCTGCTTTTATGCTGCACAGGGTTGATCTTCTCAGTCAGCAGTTGGGTCTGGAAAGATATGATGAGTAGTGAGTAACATTGTCTATTTTTGTTTCCCAATTCATTATAATGGTTTCATGTACTGTATTACAAAGTCTATCGTAGAGAAAAATGATCTCCACAGTTTGTTGGAAATGTACATAAATATATACTGTATTTTATTTCAGCCTTTAATACTTCATGCGGATGTTTATAAATTATTACTCGTCAAATTTTGCTTATTGTTTTGGTCTTCTTACTCTAATAAAAAGATCCATCTGTTGTCCCACCAAAAAATACTGTTAGTAATTTGAATACTGTAAGAATATAGTGTAATGTGGTGTTTAGCAAGTGACTATAGAACCCAATTTATAATAAGAAGTAATTATGTGTACACTGTATAGCATGATTCATTCATTGTCAGCCATTTATTAGTATTTGTGAGCGTAAATCCAAGTACAGTACAGTAGGTCTATACCCTGAACACCTGTACATATACTTACTATTTTCAATGGGTTATTTTAGGGGTAGTTGTTGCCTTGTAGGGTAAAGGTTGTATTAATATCATTCCCCTTATAGCTAAGGCTTCGGAGTATATTTCTGTTGCAAATAGAGGAAGACAATACAGTACATGAACTCCATTCCCTGATACTGTATAGTCAATATCATTCATTATCACTAACCTCTTGTTCCCTCTTGACATCTTCTTTCTTTTTCCTTTTTCTTTTTTAGATTCTCATTTGCTATCCATTTGCATTGCCTCTCCATTGGCTTTACCTCCAGTTTTTAAGACAAAATTGATGTAAAATCTAGTTCTTATCTGTGTTTACAGCATGGAGGAAGGGTAAAACCTCTATCTATACTAATTCAGAGTGGGAAAGAAAGAAGGGAATTTTTTTAAGCCATGTACGTATTTTTCTTAGTAACGAACCTCTTCAACACACATGGATGAATGAATCAATAATTCCTTGTACCTTATGTTATGTTTCTTAGAATTGTATAGAAAGTAGTAGAGATGAAGCTTGTCACTGCTATTTTGATACAGTAGCATCTTCTGCCGTGGCCATCCCCTGGGGGTGAATTCCCGGAGGGAACGAGGCATCTGAGCTATAAATAGATAGACATCAGAGAGATGTTCTAAAAGATTTATTTCCTTTACAGCGACAACATGTATGAGGAAGTGCTGCAGATGCAACAAAGACTTCATGCAGCGGCTTCCACAGAAGTAGAGAAAACACTCAACATCCAACTTAAGCATATTGCAACAGTAAGTGCACTGATGATTTATCATACTGCCAGCATTCCTCTTTAAATATTTATAGTGAAGATTTAAATAAGCAATTGGTTTCTCATGAACAATATTAGGTAACATGTACAGGATGGATATTGCTATAAATCATATGATTGTAACATATGTTTATTTTTTAGTTGAGTAGTGTAAATCCCCTTTAATAAAATATATCATTGTCATACAATCTGTCTTTCGGTAGGTACGGCAGTCACTAGAAGCACTGATGGTATTGTTTAACAAGGAGCCACAAGGAATGGAGTCTGCTGCACAGATTCCAGACAACACGTAGCACCTGGTGGTTTCAACAGTAGCCTCACTTCCCTTTATTCCTTGGCCACAGAAACTCACTGTTAACATCACATTCATTGAGTACTGACAGGAACTCTTTTGTTAACCATCAGTAGGTGTGCAGTGGTGTAGTGAAGCTGAGCGATTCCACCGGTAAGAATAGCTCACAAGCCTCTCAATGTATCAGGTGACCTACTACATTACTACAAACTCTCCAAACCCTGCCAGCAGTGTGTTACAGCGAGTACACTTAATACGTCCAACACTTAAATATATATGTGCTGTACAGTATATATATATATATACTGTATATATATATATATATATATATATATATATATATATATATATATATATATATATATATATATATATATATACTGTATAGGCAAAAACTTTTAATATGAATATATTTGCTATTTTCCTGCATAGATGTTATTTATTTTGTACAGTTTTAGTCATGCATTTTTTTCTCTTTTTCTTAAGGAGAATCCTAGTTAGGCAGTATATCATACTGCATATCATTTAGCAGTACAGTACCAGATGCAAGAGTTGATGAGAGGATTGTATATATGCGAGTGTAGTACTGTACTATATGAGACAGATGCATATGAGCGTACCAGACTCATAGCTCAGCTATATGTCACTTTCATCCTTTGTTTAATTTATTCTTTATGTTTTGCATAATTAAGGACAGTACAGTAATTAAATACATAGCAACAATATGAGATTTAATTACAGAAAATTGAACATAAATTGGATATAATGCAGTGTGCTGCAATGAAAGCAGACTGATCTTTTCATATACTGTACAGTAGTTACATAAAAAAAAGAATAATTTATGCTGAAGTTTCTCAACAATCTTTTTATACTGTACTGATTTTTGTAGTTATATATAACTAACTTAATAAGGACACTGGGCTTTGCATTAACAATTATTACCCTAAACATGAGTACATAGCATAAAACATGAAAAAGTTGCACTGGGAGTTGAAGAAATGTGAGTGTGAAGAATTTCCAAATGTTCTGCATAGAACAGAGAGATATATGGGATTAGGTAACCACAAATAGAAATATATTAAACTTCACTCAGAACTGGATAACAGACTTGGTCATTCCTCTTACTGTACAGTACTATCATAAACTCCTTATTGTGTTGTTTATTTTCTATATTCATTCCACACTGTTATTGCATGGAGGTGACAGTAACCTGAGTTGTATTTCTGGTACATACATACAGTATACCTAAAGACTGTAGTTTCTATCCGACCCGGTTGACCATAGGGTGAGTTTAGTCTCCCTAGGTAGGTGGAGGCCCACAGTGTTGCTAGTTTAAATGAAGATTAATTTGTTGAATAGTTTACTTATGAAATGTACATGTTTTCAGATTCTCGTTGAATGTAACGTGTCTGAAACTATGATAAAGTCTGCATTGTACTTGCATAGTAAAACTTGAAACACAGTATGAGGTTAATCAAGATGGGATACTAGTGAAGATTCAAAGGTTTCCCTCCAGAGTGTTCACCAGTGGCTTGTCCTTAATTTGTCCTATGGGATTTCACACTCCTACAATATAGTAAACACTTGTTAAGTTGGCACAATAAGTGTTCTAGCCTTCCCGACTTTGGCTTTTGACCTATGTTGAGCTGATATCCTTTGAGGAGGTCAAAAAAGAAAAGTATAAGCTGAATACAATAAAATCTTCCCTGGATTCCCATTACAATTTACTTAAAAATTTGTAACAGGGATGAAGGAAACTGATAGGAACAACTGTACAGTATACAGTTTAGTACTCAAGAGACAGCCCAAAAAGAGCCAGATTTCTGAAATTTACACCTATTACATAAACCAAACTCTGCTTTGTATTGTTGTACATATATATATGATTTTACAATTTTATTGATTATTTTACTACAGTATGATGTTGATAAGAAAAATGAAAAAGTTTCTTTAGTAGTAGTAGAAGTACTGTATACAGCATAGGGCCTAGTGGAATTTCAGCCTGCAACTGAACTGCTGCAGATTTTCCATATCACCTAATTTAAACCAAACCCAATATGCCTAGAATACTGCTGACCTCTCCGTTCTGTCACACATCACTGACAAATCAATGTATTTATTACTTTTCTGGCCTTTGGTATACTGACAGTGAACACAGTAGATAAATCACTGGTGTTCACACAATGTTTTTCTCTAAGATTATCATAGTGGTCCTCCTAAACTCAGAGCATCACCTCACTATTCACCAGTGTGGGATAGAAACTAGGGTATGGGAATGTTCCTGATATACTGTACATGATCTCGTAGGGTATGTTAATATTTGTAACAACATAGTAAGTGTTTATAATCAATCTGTAAAAAACAAACGTTTGTAGGTATACAGTTCACAAATGTAATATCAACACAAAGCATTTAGCAATGGAGATATAGGAGTAAGATATTGTCAGCAATATTGGAGGCCACTAATTCCTGCAGCCTGTGCCAGAAAACAGACAGCTTGCACTTTGGTATTGTGTTATCTTGATTAATGTTGAAAAGAATCTGTCACCTCCAATTTAATGACAACATCTTATTCCTTAAGAGTAAAATAACCTAATGTACAGGCAATGCTGTAATGTGTTATCAGGTGTTCATAAATGCTATGTGAAGAAAGAACTTAATGATGGAATATACAATGGGCTGATGATTAATCACAAGTATGCCAAACAAATATGACAATAAACTTCATAACTAATCATATACAATCCTGGTAATTGATTAATATGTCACATGAGTGTTTACATGTGTATCATTGTATGATGTACATACACTGCATATACAGTATGAGTACTACATGGAATACTGTATGTTCTTTAGGTGAAAAAACCAGTGTTTACATGACAACATATAAACACAAGAATGAACTTTCTTTACTTAGAGCTAACAGACTTACAAAAGTGTCTGAAACAAGTTTTTGCTTACCTACTGTCATCCAAATATATATAATGTCTTTGAATAAATTATAACTTAAAATTACTGTTGACAATGATAGATATAAAAACTTTGTGCCTATTAACTTTAGCTTTTATTAAATTAAATAAAACTTGATTCCTTGCATCCTCAAATGGTTCAGAGGGAAAATGTTGTGGGCTAACTTGAGGCTACTGATTCCTATAAAATATGCCAGAAAACAGACCACTTCTTTCTACAGTACAGTATATCTATCTATAGCTCCGATATCTCCCTCACTCTGGGAAACCCCCACAGGGGGTTGCCACAGAAGATGTCTAGTTGTCTATGTTCCAGCACTCCCTCCTTGCTTGGTCAAGCCCTCTTCTTGCATTCAGATTACTCTTCCTCATGTACTCTTCCACCATGTTCACCCTTCTTGCCGGTAGTCTTTCTCTCATATGAGGTCCTTCCACATCTGTCCCGCACATTTTCTCTGTAAACTCTCCATCTTGCATTCTCTCTACAAGTCCAAACCACTTCAATGTACTGTATTACACTTCACCCTCTCAATCACCCCACTCTTAGCACTGACTGCTTTCACACTTAGACCACACCTCTTGTATACAGTACATTCTCTGTACTTTCCCCATCCCACCTTGTCAGACCACATGCTGCTCTCATTTCCATTGCACTTCTAGACTGATGCATCCTATTCAATTTCCAGGTCAATGTCGGCAGAACTATACTCTTCTCCCTTTTCACCTCCATGCTCATGCTTCTACTCTTCATGATTTTCCCTAGAGAACCTATGACATGTCAACCCCGCACTGCTCTCTTTTTTATTTCCCCTTCATTGTTCTCGTGTTTACACAGCACCGTTCCTATATATTTTAGTTCCTTTACTTCCTCCATTTCTCACCTCCCAACTTTTATCTCTCACCCAGTCCTAGTTCTCACCTTGATTATATAGGGTGTAGCAAAGTCATCACTTTGGCTTCTGTCCTCATAAAGACCAATTAACACCTTACTCTTACTGTCTTTCACCTTTAGTTTTCCTTCACTTACATGCTCCCCGAAACTCATCCACTATTCTCTGCAACCCCCTCTCACTCTCTACCTGCAAACAAGCTTGCCACCAAAGACCATTTTACTTCATTCAGCTTCACTCTTGTACCCAGGCCATCCACAGGACACTTAATATGAAGTAATCTGTTTTGTTGCACAATGGAGAGGAATAAGTAGCCTTCAGTTTTCCAACTACCTCTTACCACCTTAAGTTTCTATACCTCTGATACTATTACAGCAACACAGTAGATACACTGTAATTAAGTACCATACATCTAGTCAATATAATATTAGTTCTTTGAGAGAGCACGTATCATTCACATAGCTTCAGGGATCTTGCTTAAATCTCACGTTATCGCATTTGCAGTTCATTCAGACTGCACTACAGTAGTTAATGTTTTTCTATTAAATAATCTATGGTTGTGATTCTGGACATGATTATTAGAAACTCCCAGTATGAAAGTTAATTACAGTGGTGAAATTGACTTGTGAATGAATCATGTTTAATACTACAAGAAAGAGTCAAGGGTCTAGATTGTGGATCAGAATTCAGAATACTGTACTTTACTGTACTGTAGTACAGTACAAAGAAAATTAAGATAATGACTTTTCTTGAAGGTGAACATTGTTCCACAATCAGGAGCCCTGGTAGCATACAGGTTAAATGTTGCATACAATCATTTTTACAAGCGAGTGATTCTTACACAGTCACTCATACAGTTGAGTAAGTGTTGCACACCACAACTGCAATAGTGACTGTTATGCACAGTCTACAGTTGAGTGAATGCTGCCACTCTCCCTCCTGCAAGTACTCTTATAATTGAGAGGATTTTGGATACATTCACGCTGCAGTTTTATGTAGGACACAATCACTCTTGCAGTAATTATGTGGACCAACCATATTTATTACCAACTAAACCTTTCAGTTTAACCATAAGGAGTCAAGACCTGTTGTGTTTATATTTATCTGTGATTATTATTTAGCATTTCGTACACGTTGTCCACTTTTAGCTGTGATATTCAGCTCAAGGGTGAAGCGTTAGTCATAATTCTAATGCAGATGTTTTTGTTACACATGTTTTGTCAAACAATGTTAAGCAGTACTCTTAATGGTCAGGAACATAGTAAAATAAAAAATAAAAAAAACAGTATATTTAACAGTATAAAATTTATAGTTATATCATTCATAAATATATTTTCATGCAAGAATTAATCCTATTCATCATGGCAGGCCAAGGTGACATAGATGGAAATGTGTGTGTGTACAGAATACCACCTGGTCCAGCCAATCAGAAGTTGCATCTAATGTGGCAGAAAGTTAAGGGTTTGAATGTGCTTTCATGCTCAATAAAGTGATGGATTAGCATTTCTCTTCAAATCATGATAAAGCACCCACAATATTAATTGTTACATTATCCTTACCTCTCAATGAGTGAACTAGGTAGAATCTTGGCTGACATTGCAGTACGTTAAGTCAAAAGACCACTTGCAAGAAACATTATGGGCTGGGTGATGACGATTGGCATGATAATTCCATACTATGGAACCATCACATTGGCCACAATCAGAGCCAAGCTCATGGCATTTTTTCATTTGGTGTAGATAACTAAGCAGTACACAAGATCAGTGCTGTCAAATGTTTAGAACATAAAGAAATATCAGGTGATATTTTTTACTGACCCTCAAAGAGTACTGCTGGATGCTAGACAAATATCAGACATTTCCAACACAATCTTAATGTTAAAACTAATACCCATCATAGATGAGTTGGCCCTTGAAAGTGATTCTGGTTTTAGATATAGTATTGGACTTCAACTTGCACATTGTTACAATGTAGTTATATTTTATGGTATATGAAAAGCCTCTTAAATTTTATGAAATGTAACCTATATGATAGGTAAAAATATTTATTGTATTATTAAAAGTAAAAGGTAATGATGATATAAATCATCTTGTTTACCATATTGGCTGCATATGCTAGTTATTCTTAGCATAGAAAATGTGATATTATAAAGGAAAATATGTACTGTATATTAATATGGTAATTACAGACTTCTAGTTTCATGTTCATTTTCATCATGAATAATTATATAAAGTTTTTAAATTCTTACTAGATCCTGATGGCCATTTGTAAATGTCAACAGCTGATATCATAAAGACTTCTAAACTTGCATAAGATTGGCTTATATGTGACTTATTGCACCTTAAGTAGCAATCTTAGATCAATCATAATTAACCTTATGAAATTGACTGTTGATTTTTTACTGTCCACTTGAGAAAACTTCCTAGTGATAGCCTACATTGTGGGAATATACAGTAAAAGACAGGTTGCAAAGTACTTAAAATATTGAGTGTACTGGTACACAGTATTGAGCCTGATTTTCATGTCATTCTGTACTTGATGACAGTATACTGTAATAGATAGTTAATTTAATCTTCTCCAGTTCACCAATTTTTTGCTCCCTTAATACCCAGGGAACGGATTCAGCACATACAAGACTTAACTTGTTTGGTTACTGTAATTATGTTGATAGATGGTGATGTAGTATTGGTTTTGACATAATATTGTGATACTGTACCTGTACTGTACTAACATCACATGAATGATTTGTTGTGTCAAGGAGCTGTTAGAATTATCCTGCAACACAGAAAATTATTTCTAAGTACTGTAAGTCGTGGTTCTAGTGGAGGCAATGTACAGTATTTGAAAACTACAGTAGTTACATCATTTAAGCCCCTCCATCAGATAGGGTTCAAATGCACCAAACTTAAATAACTTCAAAGAACACAGCCACACTTTGGCAATTCAAAAACACCCATAACTTCCATGCACCTTGAAAGGTAGTGCTATCAAATAAGAAAGTTGCTTTATACTGTATCTGGGTTGTGCATTTGGACCATAATTTAGGGAAAATAATCTTTATGTAGCAAAAAGAACATAGACCTTATGTTGATACCAGTGGAACAGAACCAGTCCAGGGAAAATTCACTAGTACAGTACAGTATGTAAGAAGTCATGTGCTAAATGGTAACAATAACGGATATATCCATGTACTGTCTATGGAGCCATTTTAAGAATAATTTTGTGTGGATGTAGCACATACACAGAATTTCCTCCATTTGTAAATCATACTCTTACTGATATTGCTGTCTTTTAATTGGTGCATCACACTCATCATCGGTACTATTGTCTGTATTGTATATTGAAGGTACTATACAATGTATCTTTCTAAGTAAATTTCTTTGTATTATGTAAAGATAATGTAAAAGTGATATCTCAGTGCCATATATTAAGCCAAACCAGACAGATAAGTAGAAAACAGCAAGATATAGTAACGGCATATTCCATTGTTTTCTTGATTCACCATAATTTCTTTAATCAGTCAAATGTGAATGGAAGAATTGTGTTTATATATACTGTTTAATTTGTATGGTTTTTTTGCCAATACAGTATTGACAGCCATTGTTGAAATGATTATATTGGCTAAGCTACAAGACATAATCCTGTTCCTAAAACTTGTATGATGTATTCTCTATTAATGATGCTTAGTAAAGAGTATGTCAGGAGATGATCATGGGATCATAATAAAACCACCAACATTAAAGTATTAAAGTTTACCCTGACTTTCAAAAAGGCAAGTTTAGTCCTTTTGTTTATTGTTTATTAATTTCAGATTACAAGATTATGCAAATCATATTTAAAAGAGTAAGAAAATTGAAAGACACCATAATCCTTGCATTCCCTAAAGCAATTGCAGAAGATCAGCCAGTGATGCCCTTGGAGTCACCCCAACCAACCATAGTAGAGAAAACCTCCTGCTGGGCTGTACATTGACAGAGCATTATGGTGCCAATATTCATCTAGCCACACTAAATATAGGCCTTCTTATTTTTGTCAACTGACGTGGCTATACTGTACAGTAGTATGTTGTTGACCGTTCATGCTGTGGTGGCCAGCTCTATTCTGACTGTTTTAGAGTAATTCATTTAGTTTTTCTATACTTTTTTGCTGTGAAGTGTCAGGGAGCCATTAGCTGAGCCCAAGTTGTCTTCTTTGTGTTTTTTTTGACATTATGTTCATGATTACCATAACCTGGGTGGACTGGTGATCTGCCATGACAAACGAAAGGCCAGATAATTATCATTTCAGAAGTTGGAGACGATTGTTACTCTCCTCCTAAGTCCTTCCGAACCCTCCTGATTCAAAAAGTCCATCCACTGATTCTTCAACTCCCAATTATCTGGCTAGTGACTGCTCCTGAGGAGTCAGCACCTGTAAACATGTCTGATGACGCTATTTGTCATTCATATGTCTCCATGCAGCATCACTTCAAAGCATTATTTATGGCCTGTTGAGTCTGACGAGTCTCCATGCACGTTGTTCAGCAGTGCTGAATACTTCCATAAACCACAACATCTGCAATTGTAGAAATATTATTTCATTTCCGGATTTGTCACCATCATCATGATACCCCATTTCCCTTTTTTTCAAGGGGTGGGGAGGCTCAAGCGCCTGTATAGGATCCCTGACAAGCAGGGGGGTCCAGCTCCAAAAATGGTTGAATGGTGGACGATGGGAATACCACTCCCCTACACCAACTAATTTAATTTCCTAATTTGTATATCATCTATAAGTGAAAAAGTTCATGCAATTTTGCAGTGAGGTAAGTTATAAATGTTCTTCAAAACAAAAGAAGTAAATCAGAAACTTTTCAATTGTAATATGTATTATTGACCAGAATACTGTAGAGTAAATAAAGTAATCACAAACAACTTGAAACAAATTAGTTGACATTGAAAAAGATACATATCTACACTCTACAAGTATACGATCCACTAGAGGCAGCCACAACTTAAATAAAATAACATACATAGCCTACCAGACAAGCACTGATATATTTAGGCACTCATTCTTTCTCTCTCAGAGAGAGAGAGAGAGATCATCTGGCTGACTGACTCACTGTCACTCACTGATCAGTGTCAGCCGTTGCCCGTAATTAGTCCACCGTACTACAGTCACAGGCGGCAGCGTCGCAGCAGGTGACTGCAGGACAGTGTAGGTCACTGAGGTCACACCCGGCACACCGTCACTCCGTCACAGCAGGCCCACAGTGGCACAAAATTTATACTTACAAAACTGAACTTCAGACTTACCGATTATATTGACACACATGAACGTGATTTATCAATCGTTTATCTTAAACTCATGAGACATACAATAAATACATATACTGGTAATAGTCTAGTGTTAGACCATAATCTGGTTTCGACTGAAGGTTTTCAGATTGCAATGTTTTATAGTGTTTTTTGAACGCATTTATTGTTCAAGACCGTCGCATTTTAATGTTTTGGGAGATATGACCCCCCCCCCCGCCTCCCCAACCCAATCTCCATAAACACTTCATTTTCGCCATATTTGAACTAGATTCGTCGGAAAAACACTACAGAAAATTAAATAGAATTAGTCTGACCTCACCTGACCTAACCTAACCAACTTAGGACCACGGCAAATTACGATAACGGGCAAATTACGATAACGAGCAAAATAAGATAATGGGGGGGGGGGGGTGTCTTGGAACCAGTGTTGCCATGTCTGCTTGACGAAATTTTCCTAACTTCAACATCAGAATTTCCCTTTTTACATCAATTATTCCCTGTTTACTCTTGAACATTGATGGTCTTTTAGGTATTTCATCTTGTAGAAATTTCCCTGTTTACTCTTGAACGAGCTGTAAATTATTTCCCTGTGTGGACTTCGAAACACTGCTTGGAACAGTATCGCCAACAGGTGTTTACATTGTGCCCCCCATTATCTTATTTTACTCGTTATCGTAATTTGCCGTGGTCCTGATTCGGTTAGGTTAGGTCAGACTAATTCTAATTAATGTGCTGTAGTGTTTTTCCGACGAATCTAGTTCAAATATGTCGAAAATGAAGTGTTTATGGAGATTGGGTTGGGGAGTTGAGGGGTTGTATCTCCCAAAACATTAAAAACACTATAAAACATTGCAATCTGAAAACCTTCAGTCGAAACCAGATTATGGCCCAACACTGTCAGCTATAATTTTGGAATGGACTTGTTTAAATATTTCATTATTGGCGTATTAAAAATGAAAAAGAACAGTACGGCTTGGTGAGATGGTACAAATTGGTTTGTTTACAGTGAGTGAGGTAAGGCTTCAGCTGACCAACATCATTAACAACGAGCTTTTAAGACTTTACTGTGCTGTGTTGAATACTTTGGACGATTGACAGCTTGACAGAAACACCTTGGCTGATAAAAACGTCTCGTCCTACTAGTATCACAGTAAGAAGTTAAGAGATGTTTGTATTATGCTAGTGCCTGAAAAGCTTATGCTTATAAAAAGTCTGGCCGCAATATATATCCTACATGAAAACATATGTAACTACTCTTAATTGGCTATTAATAAATGTTTCAAATCTTAGTGGTATTGTTGCTGAGGTTAGTAGCTTAGTGAGTGACATGCAACATTAGCAGGTTGCAGTACATACAAGGCTTGATGGGTAACATGAACTCCAAATGATGGTCTAATGGCTGCTTGGTGTACCATTAACTATTCTCACGCCGATATTAGAATTAAATATTGTAAATGCCGATTGTGTCAAATCATGTCCCTAACCTACTACTAGCTGGATCAAGGTTTGAATGCTGTCTCACAACTTATAAAAGTATAGATTTATAATCAGTCAATCAACACACACATTTAACAGCATTTATGGACATAAATGAGGGTATTTATCTAGTGTGTATAGTATCTTAACAAGGGCATCCAGCTTTCTTTCTGGAATAACCTGAGCAGCGTTTGACTTTCAAAGGTGACTTGCTAATGACATCTTTACTTCTTAACATTCAGGACAATGACTGAAGCTGTGATTGTAGCCAAGGAGGGATTGCCTGGTACCATAGCTTCCCCCAGTCAAGACACTGTATTGATGGACCTTTTCCGGGAGTATTCAAAGACCTTGGACAAAAAGAATGATAAATATGAACGTGTATACAAGGCCAGTCGAGATGTCACTGTCAGGAGCAAGCGTGTCATCTTCTCCATGCAGAGGATTCCTGGGTAAGTCTGGGTTCATGAACAATTTCCTTCATTATTATTGATGTTCTACACCTTTCTGACAAGGTCGTGTTGCTTCACTTTGTTCAGTAAAACCATTGTTAAGAGATAAGATTGTTATATTTCATATTTGAGTAAAGTACTGTACAGTGTATAATATCTGAAAATATTTCCTTTTTTAATATTATCATGAAGTAAACATAGTGTTTAAGAAGATGTGGTAGCATATTAGAGTGGGGTAAATACAGTGTGATATATGATATTGTTGTTACCGGTACAGACTATCAGAGGAAGAACGTGAGACACTACTTGGGACTGCTAGTGGAGACCTGAGAGATATAGAACAGACATTACTGAAACACATTGCTATGGAGCTGCGTGATGAGGATCCTTACCAGTTTGTGAATGCATATACTGCAGGTAGAGTACAGTACTCTCATTTATTATTGTTAACTACTGTAATAACAGCATACTGTGAATATCCATGTACAGTATGTTGTATGTATTTCTAAGCACCCTTCAAACAATTCCTCAAGTGGTAAAGGAAATACGGGCTAATATATGTGGAGGGGATATTTTAGGAAAAAGAGAAGGGAGGGAAATATGGGTAAGGTAATCAGATGATGGAATACTTAAAAAGCTTAAAGGGATACGGTAGTAATTTTTTTATGGTTTAGAGGGCAAATGATTTTCCAAACTGTGCCAAAAATCAGACCAGTATATGAGTAGGGGACCTGTTTTATTGCACTGTTTAGGAAGGCTACCTAGACTCCAATTCCCCACAATAATCGACACCATTAAGTCCAGGAAAACTCCTGGGAGTCAGAGTGTGTGTGATGTGATGATCCCCACTGACTACCCGCAAAGTCTTAAGCAGGAATGAGGAATACACAGACTCTATGGGTATTGTAATAGGAGTAGCCAGGGTAATAGTCACAATCTCACAACCTTGACTTGATACCGTACACACTCTTGATACACAAGAGTGTGGATTAAGAATGGATGGAGCAAGAGAACTTATGCATGATAGGCTGGAATGGAAGAGATTCACTGGAAGTATACATTCCTATATAGCAGGTATTAGGTTGACAGCCCCTTTGATAGAATGGCTCCCCTCACCAATGCTTAGAGAAAGGACTACTGTATGTCTTGGATGCAAAAACGGTTGAAAGGGAGTGGCTTGAAACTCGTAGGAATACCTTCAGCGAGGGAACAGAATTTTGTGGATTTGAAAAGGAGAGTAAATGTGTGTAACCCAGGCCACTGGCTGTTCTTTGACAGTTCATTCCCTCTCTCTTTTACATTTTTCTCTCCCTGGCTTTGGCCCTTGAGAAAATGGATATGGGATATTGATGATAAAGGGTTAAGTACATCATTGTATTGATAGAATGTTCCTCTCTTCAGGCCTTCAGGAATACATAGAAGCACTTTCATTTCACCACTTCCTGCTGACTGGAAGCATTGTGAGCCATGAGGAAGTCCAGCGAAGATTAACGTACGGACCTCAGGATGAAGCCCAGGCTGCCCTCGTACCCCTTAGTGTTCTGGTGAGACCCAAGGAATACATACTAGGTGTGGCTGACCTGACTGGAGAACTTATGAGATTCTGTATTAAGTGTGTTAGTACTGCAGACTTTGACAAGTGTTACCAGATTTGTGATGTGCTGAAAGCCATGCATGGAGGTTTCTTGTCCCTTGGATATATACCAGCCAAAGAACTATACCACAAGATGATGGTGTTTAAATCCAGTTTACATAAGGTTGAGGAAGCTTGTTACTCATTACAACTTAGAAAATCTGAGGTACCAGCTGATATGCTCAGTGATGTTTTTGCTATGTATGATGCAGAAGAAAATAGCAGTACTCCCTTACTCTAATTTTTGTTTGAAATTGGTAACCCATGAGGGACTCTGTATGTTGGGTTATATTCTCATTCCACAATTTTCTGTAAGGATTACAGTAGATGATTTGTCAGTATTTGGATGTGTCACTTCTTATTGAAAGCAAAGCTTTAATTATTTACATATAACTTGGGAGTCATGTAAATTTTCTGATAGGGGATCTGTTTTGTGGTAGTTTGGAGGAACTGGTAGTCCTCCATTTTACTGTCCGGAGAGTATCACCATAATAGTCAATCCATCCTAAGTGATCCTCAACAGTTTGGTTCAAGGGTCTTCTGAGCTCTTCCTTTTTCTCCCCTTTCCTTATTTTCTCCCACTACATCTATTTTAGGATGTAGTGTTAGATTAATTGTAGAATTTAAAGAATTTCTCTTTCATTTCTGTCCTAAATTCCACATCAGCTATTCCATACTGTATGGTCTCCCTTCCAACTGTTTCATTGCCAGTGAAAGCTGGAGGGATTGGTAGGTGGGGAATAGCCTTTCATTATTTTATCCTTTCTTCTATTAGTTAGTATCTTAGACCCAAACAGCCTCATAAGGTTCAACAGGTCTGCTGCTGATTGATATAATGAGTCTCTATGGAATAAACAAACCACCCACTAAGTACCACAAATTTGATACTCTCAGATTATTTCAAGAAACATGCTACCTTTGTGTACGAGTCGAGGATCAGTTTTGTAACATTGATTTGTTGGAATCAGTAGCATTCCAATTTGCCGAAAAAAGATAGCCCCCCTTTAAGATAACTGTGTTATTGATATTTTGAAAAACTTTTTATTCTTACAAACTACAGTATACAAAACAAATTTACATTTTATATGTATTAATACTTGTCATGAAATATATTACCATGTACAAATTGAAAAATGGATTTGTATGTCTTAAATTAAATATAATGTACAGTATGATTGTATAGCTATTACCTTCTTAGTGTATCCATAATATGATTTATATTTCTTTTTATCCAATAATCTGTTTTACACTATTATCTACTGTAGGCTGTGTCCCAAATATATCTATCTACCTATATATCTTAATCTTTGTATATAGCTACTGTATGCCTTTGTATTTACCAAATTGTACTCGGGAGGGAGTGAGCTGGTAGGAACAGCCAGGATAAATGACTATAAGGATTGAAGGTCTATACGAAGGTGTTACCTTCGACCCTGGTGACTCAAATTAGTACGGGCCTAAATTTCTCCGAGGTACATTTTTTTTTGTTTTTCTTGGTGTCTCACTTATTTCGCTTAATATCTACTTGACACTTTAGTAACCTGACAGAATAACTTTTATCATGAAAAAAATATCCATATAATTAAAAAATATACGATTAAATACGAGTTGAAGTGAAACGAGTAGCTAAAAATGTTTATACAACTTTTTTTATATGCCTATATTTATTTATAAATATTACGCTACCATGATTAAAAATGGGTGGATGATGTAGATAAAATCCTCCTGCATCTAATGGTAGTATAAGATTGTAGATAAGACAGAAATTATTTCTTCAAACGTAATTTTAATGCCAAGATGTCAATTCTGCCTCCTTGTCATCATATTTTTTTCTTGGCAGAGGGCTAGATATGATGGAAGACGAAAAAAAAAATCCTAGACAAAGAAGGAAAACATGTGAAACCAGTGGAAAATCCTCAGATTCAGAGAAAAGCGGCAGGTATGCTTGACGAAATTTCCCTAACTTCGCTCTTAGAATTTCCCTTGTTGCCTAAATAATTCCCTGTTTACTCCTGAACAATGACGGTATTTTTGGTATTTCGTGATTTTCGTCGGATAGAAATTTCCCTGTTTACTGTTGTGTTGACTCGATAAACGTTTACGAGTCGAACTAATATAAATTACGACTGTCTCTAATCTCTCCCAATACAAGTAAAACACATCTTGCAATTCTTGATTTGCAACATGACATTATTTGCAAGAGTGAGTGAACAGTAGAAGAAAAAGTCTAATTAATTAACTAACAAGATACATTGAACTGGGTTTGTAAGTATATTTAAGTTTTGTAATTTGTTGTGAATGTAATAAAGTTAAGAATAATTAATTAACTAACAAGCTGCATAGTAAAGAGCACCTGTAATTATATTGTACTGAAAACCATTAATTATTCTGATATGTTTTGAGAAGTTAGTGTACTGAAAACTATTAATTATTGTGATATAATATTATATTAATTGAGGGGCTTAGCATTACCATAGGACAACACACAGCCCTAATTAACCAATGAACGGTAAAACTATACTATCAGACGATTAACAATCCTAATCAACCAATGAACGGTAAAACTTTACGGTAAATATTGAAAGAATTGCCGGTATATATTGAATTACCATTTTGCAGCAGTGTTACCAGATCCGGCTGGGTCCCAATATTTTGCCCCAGTCATTTATTGTACTTCATCACGATTATATCCTGGTAGTTTGCCCAGGTTAGGTCCCGGTAGTCTGCCCAGATTGGGTCCCGGTAGTCTGATGTGATCTAGGTCAGGTCAGGTAAGGTCAGGCTAATTCCAAAATACCCTATTGGAAATGGGGCATATGTGAAGGAAATGCCATAGAAGAAAATGGCCTTTGAATGGTCTAAATTAGTGGGTAATGAAGGTAGAAAAACTGTATGCAATAACGGTAATTCATTCAATATTTACTGAATTGCCGTTATTGCGTATGTTTTTTTTACCTTCATTACCCACTTACTTAGACTATTCTAAGACTATTTTCGGTATTTAATGAAAGAATTACCGTTTTGTTGCATTGTTGCCAGATCTGGCTTGGTCCCAGTATTTTGCCCTAGTTATTTCCTGTACATTACCAGGTAATCCTGGTAAGATTATTTCCCGGTAGTTTGTCCAGGTTAGGTCCCGGTTCTCTGCCCAGGTTAGGTCCCTGTAGCCTGCTGTGGTCTAGGTTAGGTTAGGTAAGGTCAGGCTAATTTCAAAATACCCCATTTGAATATGCCCTATCTTGGAAATTGGACATTTGCGGAGGAAATGCCATAGAAGAAAATAGTCTTAGAATGGGCTAAATAAGTGGGTAATGAAGGTAGACAAAATGTACACAATAACAGTAATTCTTTCATTATTTACCCTATTTTCTTCTATGGCATTTCCTCCGCAAATGTCCCATTTCCAAATGGGGCATTTTGAAATTAGCCTGACCTTACCTGACCTTACCATGTTTGATATGTAAACACTAGTTTTCACCCACATGCTTCCTTAGCTAATATTTACTTCAACATGTGGAAAACTTTGAATACAGTGTACATAAAAATGCATCTTAACCATACACCCTTATAAACCCAACCACTTAGTTAAATACTATTGTACCACTATTACAGGTGACGTGATCTGAGTGAGTGAGGAGAGCAAGATGGGTGACCAACTAAAGGTATGGGTGGGACAGCAGCTGCATGAGGTGCTGGGAATGAGTAACTCCACAGTGGCTGAATACCTCATTAAGTTGACGCAGCAGCTCCCAACCAAGACGCGGGTGTTGGATGAACTCAGGGAGGAGGTGCCTGTTGATGCCAAGATGGAGCTCTTTGTGGACCAACTCTGGCAACGTATTCGAGGTTTGTTACACACACACACACACATTAATGAATTAATACTGTACTTTTTTTTAGAAACTTCATCAATAAAGATTAGTCTTGACCCCACTCTGGCATAGTTATTTACTGTAATCTGTTTTTATTATTATAATAATGACATGGAAAGTATTTCTTTGATACTGTTGGTGTTTCATTACAATTTTCATTTCAACCCTCAATAGTGTCTCCATATTTGCTGGGTATTAAAAAATCAATATTTTTCAGGTGAGAATGAAGAGAGAGAAGGAAGCAGCAGAAGTAAGAAGAGTAGCACTAAAGTGGTTAAGAAGAGAAAAAAGGGAGAGGACAGCTCGGAGTCAGAGGGCGAGGGACCAAAGTTATTGGCGAGAGGGACTGCTGACAGCGACAATGTAGAAACTCAGAGAATACGAGACCTCCAGGAACGTGATGAATATTCAGAGCGTTTACGTCAGCGAGATGATGAACGTACACGAAATGTTGCTGAGAAGGGAGATCAAAAGGCTTTTGAAGAAGCAGCCAAACGTTTGGTACTGGAGAAGGAGGATAGGGAAAAAGTGCTTCCCAGGCTGAGAGTTGAATCCAGGCGGAAATACCTTGTGAAACGCAAAGATGACAAGCTAAAGGAACTGGAAGCTGATATTAAAGACGATGAGTATCTCTTTGAGGAGGACGACTTGACAGAACGTGAGCGGAAGGACCGGGAATACAAGCGTTCGGTCCTGAAGCTGGCTAAGGAATATGATCAAGTTCGAGATGCCGAAAATGAACAACGCTATGTTATGCCTGATGAGAAGGCGAGTGTGGATGACAGGTATGTGGAAGTGGACGAGAGAGAGAAGAAACGTGGATATGAACAGAAGAAATGGGAGGAAGACCAGATGAGAGGAACTTCACTTTCATTTGGTGCTCGGGACAAAGCCAGACGATACCAAGAAACTGAGAAAAAGTATAACCTGGTCCTTGAAGATGAGATTGAGTTCATCAAGTCCTTACCCCTTGCCGGCACACGTAAAAAGACCAAGAAGAAGAAGAAGAAGGAACAGAAGAAAGTGGAGGATTTAGAAACGAGCTCATCATCAGAGGAAGAGGAGGAGGAAGAGGAGCAAGAAGAACCTAAAGAATCAGAGTTTAAGAAAAAGAAAATGACAATACAGGAAGTACGAAGAAGTCTGCCGGTATATCCATTCAGGCATTCTTTGTTGGCAGCTATAGAGGAGCATCAGGTGTTGATTGTTGAGGGTGAAACTGGCTCTGGGAAGACAACACAGATACCCCAATACTTAATGGAACATGGTTACTGTCAGGATGGGCAGAAAATTGGCTGTACACAACCACGGAGGGTAGCGGCAATGAGTGTGGCAGCCCGTGTAGCAGAAGAAATGGGCAAGAAGCTGGGAAATGAGGTTGGTTACAGCATCAGGTTTGAAGACTGTACCAGCGAACGAACTAAAGTGAAATACATGACTGATGGAATGCTGCTTCGGGAGTTCCTGGTGGATCCAAGTCTAGCTGGATACAGTGTAATGATGATCGATGAAGCTCACGAGAGGACACTTCATACTGACATCCTCTTTGGACTGCTCAAGGATATTATCAGGTAAAGTATCATTCATAAAATAGAGGTAAAGGAAGATGAGATAATCACGTCTGTCTAGGTTGAGTGAGGAAAGTTGATCAGGGAAGGTGGTGAGGTAAGGTTTTATTGGGTTCATGTAACCAAAAGTAGAGATATAGGAGAGAAGTAAAAATGAAATTGGGAAAACATATTGAACAGATCAGGGAGGTGGGAAATATAAGCAAGGTTTTCTCGTTACTGTATATTTTTATCTATGTTCCTTGATCTCTCCAAGCACTTAACTTTTTCTCCTTACACAATCAAACCCTCTCTTCTCACTCACATTCCATTCTTACATGCATTCTTCCACTTTGTTCACCCTTCTGACTGGTGCTCTGTCTTGTACCAAAGGCCTAGAATTCTAGTTTTTTATTGTTTTACTGTGTTCTATTATTTTACTCATTTTTAATTTTGTGTTCATTTGATAACTTACAAATTTTTTAAAACATTATTATAGTACTCTATACTGTAGTTTACTCATAGTCTTTGAAAATAATGTACAGTATAGTACTGTATATCAGATGTATGTATAAATTTTTTATACTAATGTCCTTCATTATATTTCAGATTCCGGCCAGAACTGAAACTACTTGTGTCTTCAGCCACCTTGGACTCTGCTAAGTTCTCAGATTTCTTTGATGAGGCGCCTATCTTCCGTATCCCTGGTCGACGGTGAGTTACTCCCTGTAATTCAGCCATTGTCAAAGATTATCGAACATACTTTTAAGTCATTGCTTGATAAAGAATGCCTCCATAATAGTGTATGTCAGATCACATTGTCTCAACCACAATAATGTATATACTGGTATATCAAGATACCCTGTAGATATATAATATGTTAAACAGAGTCTGGTATTTGAACATATGATTAATATTCTTGGTGGTCTGCTTGCAGGTACCCAGTTCACATCTACTACACCCGAAGTCCTGAGGCCAACTATATTGATGCTGCTGCTGTCACTGTCCTCCAGATCCACATCACACAGCACCTTGGAGATGTCCTAGTCTTCCTCACAGGTCAGGAGGAGATTGAGGCCTGCCAGGAGATCCTCACTGAACGCATTAAAGGGCTTGGTTCTAAGATCCGGGAGTTGTTAATTTTGCCAATCTATGCTAACCTGCCATCAGACATGCAAGCCAAAATATTTGAGCCAACACCTCCTGGTGCAAGAAAGGTTATTTTGGCCACCAACATTGCTGAAACTTCACTCACCATTGATGGTATTAGTTATGTCATTGATCCAGGTTATGCAAAGCAGAACTACTTCAATGCACGTAGTGGAATGGAGTCACTGGTTGTTAATCCCATCTCTCGGGCTTCCGCCAATCAGCGTGCAGGTCGAGCAGGCAGGGTGGGGCCAGGTAAATGCTTCAGGCTGTACACTCAGTGGGCATTTGAGAATGAGATGGAAGAAAACACCATTCCTGAGATTCAACGTGTCAATTTAGGTAACGTTGTCCTCCAGTTGAAGTCCTTGGGCATCCATGACTTGATTAACTTTGACTACCTAGACCCACCTCCAGCTGAGACCTTGATATTAGCTCTAGAACAGTTGTATGCTCTTAAAGCCCTAAATCATAAGGGAGAGCTAACATCAACAGGGCGGAAGATGGCCGAGATTCCAGTGGACCCAATGATGGCTCGCATGATACTTGCTGCTGACCAACACAAGGTGGTGGAAGAAATTCTTACCGTCGCTGCTATGTTGTCAGTCAATGGAGCTATTTTCTACCGGCCCAAGGACAAAGCCATACATGCTGATGCGGCACGTAAGAATTTTTTCCATCCTGATGGTGACCACTTGACACTGATGAATGTTTACAATGAATGGGCTGGGGCTGAATATTCCCCACAGTGGTGCTATGAAGTTTTCATCCAGCATCGGTCCATGAAACGTGCCAGAGATATCCGGGACCAGCTTGTAGGTCTAATGGAACGTGTTGAGGTCCAGCTCTCAACCAACCCAGGTGACTCTGTAGCCATACGGAAGGCAATCACAACTGGCTACTTCTACCATGTGGCACGCTTCAGTAAAGGTGGTATGTACAAAACAGCCAAAAAGAGCCAGACTGTGATGATGCATCCTCAGAGCTGCCTCACAGAAGACTTACCACGCTGGGTAGTGTACCATGAGTTGGTGTTGACCACGAAGGAGTATATGCGTAATGTTTGTGTCATAGATGGTAAGTGGCTGCTAGAAGTGGCACCACATTACTATAAAGACAATGAAGTACATGATACCACCAATAAGAAGATGCCAAAAGTGAAGGGGAAGGCAAAAGAAGAACTACGTGTTGAGTGAAACTGTGTTGGTGAGTTAGACTTGATATATATGATAATATATAGTATAGTCTAATTTATTGATTTGAAAGTGGGAGTGGTTGTGTGTGACTGATATCACTGAACACTCTGTCTTTATTTTCTGTATTCTGCTTCCTTTTTCAGATTTTTCTACCCCAGATGCTAGAGCCTCCCCACCCCTTGAAAATGATAATTATATAGTATATACTGGAAATATATAAATGCATATTTCTGCTCCTTTTATTTCAATTATGCAACAAGGGTAGAGAGTAACTGTTTATGTACATAATTTTTTAAGTATATATTTGTATATTCTTTACTTTTTGTAAAACTACTCTACGTACAGCATTGCATAGTTCGCTTTTAGGAAAAGGTGTATATTTGGTTGCTGTATCAAAGTTCAAGTTCAAATTTGTATACATATACAGTATACAGTAGTTGATTGTGGATGTACTTGCTACTGCTCATTTGTAATTATGATATATACAGCAAATTTGAAGTTACTGATTCCTCCAAACTACAGTACACCAAGAAATAAATGACCTATAGGCTATCCTGAGGAAATACTGTATGTTCTTGATTCAGTTTTAAGGAATTGGTTACTTCCAATTCTCTGACAACAATACAGGTTCTTTAACCCTCTATTGGGTAGGAAATGTTTGTAAGGAGGGTGCACATTCCATCTCGTCAATGTATAGTACTGTCATTTTATACTTATCTTTCAGTTACAGTATATTTATTTCTTCCAATGGTAGTACTGTACAGTATAATAATACATCCACCATACACAATACTGCACATGTAAATCTAGTCAAGGAGCATATTTGAAGAATTGGATTTTTTTTCTAAATCTAGCTTTACTTACAACATTTACCCAGACTTCCATTGATATTGATTAGACATCTTGTTCCCTGAATGAAACTCCTTAAAGGGATAATACTAAAGATAATTATTCGCCATTTAAACCATACTTTTCAACTTTCCTACAGTGTTACCAGATCACCAGGCTCCTCTCACTCGAGCTGAGCGGGACGAATTTCTGCTGCCGACTGTACAGTTAAGAATTTATGCACATCCTGGAGGGTAAATTGTGCCCATTAACTCACATGACCATGGCTGTGGTATTGGTATTTATGATTCTGTATACCAATACATGTATATATGTACTTTAGTGTCAATTAGTAGTGATAGGCCAGTCTATTAATTGAATTAAAAACATCCATTCTGTAGAAAGATTTTTTTTTTTTTATATACATTATTACTTGAGTCGTTTCAAGAGTTTCATTATTCTCAACATTTCTGTGGTTCCATGTCCTCAATTCATAGTTAAATGGGTATCCTATATACAAGTGTAGCTTAATTTAAATTGATCCTTAGCATTGCTCCCAACCAATGGCCCTAACAGGAAAGAACTGATCCAGTTAAGTTTAGTCATGGTTTACAATAAAAAGAAAACGGTAAAGAAAAATACTTTGGGTGTGAGCCGTTGCGTCACAATGACATTTCCACAATAACAAAACGTAACTCGAACGACGACGATGAGAACAATCAGTATTGCCAATTTGCAGAAATGACGAACCTTCTCAGTTTCACTAGATCTAATAAGGAATTTATAGTCAAGATGATCAATTCAAGTTAAATTTGAGGAAAGTCTTTGTTGAAGTATATATATATATATATAGTTTAGATCAAGAAATTCTTCATAAATTATTTCATGAATTTGTATAATACGTTTTCTTAGAAACAATTAAAATTATATTAATCTAAGCAGTACTTAAATAGAGTCTTCTGAAGGAAAATAAAAACAAAACATCAAGGAGAGAGAGAGGGAGAAAAATATAGAGGGTAGAAATGCGATAATTTTAACATCCAGGTACGATAATATGGGTTTGGAAATCTGGGAACGCTGATAATGAAACGATCATCATTCTAGTGTGTACCATCATGGAGGATGGGTGTGTATAAATTGTCCAGCTTGTCTTTATACTTTACCTCGGCTCAACAAGTCCTCTTCACCTGCCTTCGTCATCTCGTAAGGAACTGGAATGATGAGTATTTACTTAACGTTAGCTTAGACTATGGCTGTTTTGTAGCAGTCCTGATTAGGTTAGGTTAGGTCAGGTGAGGTTAAACTAATTCTAATTAATGCGTTTTAGTGTTTTTGAGACGAAACTAGTTTAAATATGGCGAAAATTAGGTGTTTTCGAAGATTGAGTTGGGGGAGGGAGGCGGGGCGTGATATCTCTCAAAATATTAATTTGTGACGGTTGTGAACAATAAATTAGTTCAAAACACACTATAAAACATTGCATTCTGTAAACCTTGAGTCAAAAGCTGATTATGGACAAACGCTTGACTATTACCAACCAGGCTAAGTTAGCCAAATGTGGTAACACTGCAGGTAAATTTACAGAAAACCTGGGTTCACTATATTGTATATATTATCATTATCCACTATTTTGGACCATTCCAAGACACTTTTCATCTATGGTGTTTCTCTCGGAAATGCCCCGTTTACAAACATAATTTGGAAACTAGTCTTACCTGACCTAACCTAACCTAGACCACAGCAGAGTATTAAAATTGTTTGATGCCATGTTAGTAATCTTTACAATTACAGTATATCATTTTTTTAAGCTTCAACTTTAACACAGATTGCTGATATTGAAAAAGGGAAGCAGTTTGCATGTTTAGTGTTGTTGTTATCTTTCTTACAGGTCTGACACCAGGATGTAACTCTGGTGTTTTACCTTCATCTGAGAAGCTGCACCTGACACAACTCCTATGTTCTACAGCACCTGCTTATTAAGAACCACATCTGCAGACTACTTAATGTGGTAAGTAGAAATAAAGGAGGGACAGGTCATTAGATCTGTAGGGAGAATTATGAAGTGATGGACATGGAGTAGGGAGCAACAGACCAGGATAGGTGGGGTGGAAATGAGTTAACTAAGAGAAGTGTATGGTCTAATGAGGTGGGATAGTGAAAAGTAATGAGTGTGTGTATGAAAGGTGTAGGCTGAATGAGGCAAACCTAATAAGGTACACTCTCTCAAAAAAGTATCGGCATTGCTGGCCAGACCCTGCTGAGAAAAGATCGAAGCTACATGTATGACTGTACTGTGGGGTTGGTATTCCTGCTGGCAATGAGTTCACTCTCATTTCTGTACTAACGTGAAATCCTCTAGCATACATAATTCATGCATTAGGTTAGTCGTGGAGTAAGAGTTGTGACTTAATTTTTACAGATATACGTTATGTGATTTGATCGATGGTTTGGGGGATGGGGAATTTATTGAATTATTGAATATAAGAAGAATGATAACCCAGAGAATAAAGTTATCAAATTGGATTTTAACCAAAAAGGAATGAGTAGATTCGCTGTAACTGTAAAATAAGTTTTTGTAAAGTAACACAAACAAACAGTGCCCTCTCCAGAAAGTGACGTGTATAAACAAACATGTGAAGAAACCAACACCTCAAAGCTTCACTCGATAATCTCGGGGCCTCAGTCTCAGGCCATGACTGATGGCCTCCTGTACTGAGGTAAAGGTACTGTATACAAAAAAAGTAAAAAATAAATAAAAAGAAAGGTAACGTTATATACCACTCGGCAACTACGGTGTGGATTAGCTGAGTTTTCAGCATTAGAAAGGGGCAAATCTTATGATATTTTAAATTTCTCTAATAGGTAAAGAAATGCGAATGTTTAGATTTGCATCCACAATAGTTTCTCACTCATGAAGCAATATGAATATGCATGATTAGCAGGAATACCACTATCTATAAGGTTTCAAAGCAATGTACCATAATGCTAAGTTTATTGTCGTTTTCGTTCATTCGTTTTGATGCAGATACTTTTTTGGGAAAGTGTACATGTGGAAAGAATGCAAGGTAAGGGAGTTTACAAATAGATGTATGGGAGTAAAGTTGTGACCTTGATGTGAGAAGCAGTGCAACAGGGTGGATTAGTTAGTGAAAGAGATAGCATCCCACCTCATCAGACCACATACTCCTCTCAAGTAATTCATTTCCACCGGAGCAATTCTGGTCTGCTGCAGCTTATTCCGTGTCCATTCCTTTGTGTTTGTCATGACAAAGTATCTTGCAGTAATTCTGAAGGACTAATTCATTTGTATTTTGTACCATCCATATAGTATTTTGTACCATCCATATATTTATTCATTTCTTTTTGTTACAGAGTTGTGGAATGCAGATGTACAGTTGGACACAGGAATTTGAGGTATAGCCCAAGTGAATGATGGTCAATTTCTCCCAATATCAAGTTCCTTAGTGCCAAATAGGATACACCAGTGGCAGAAGTCAGTATTGAGGATGGTAATAAAAAGCAACTACCTGATAATAGACACTGGTTACTCAAATGGGACAAGTATATTTCACCTGGGCTGTAGCACAATTCCTGTGTCCAACTGTACAAGGGACTTAGCAACCATCATTGTTCACCCTTCCATCTACATCACGAGTTACTGTGAGTGTTATGTAGTTAATGTGTGTGTGATATTTCTCTCACACACACAATATGTTAATGCTGTTATAATGCTGTGTGTGTGATTTGTCTCACACACACAGTATTATAATAACACTGAGGGGATAGTGCACTTTTGGTACATTAGAGCATCTTGATTCCTCCAAAGTATTCCAGGGAGAAGTAGGACCAGATTGACAAAAACATGGTGTCCTGCTGTTGCTTGGAATAGTTTGGAAGAATAAGTTGCTCTAGATTTAACACCAACAAACACTGTACTATCCCCTTAAGTTATATTTGAACCCTACATCCTTTCAGGTTTATATAAATAATATAATCATTGATGCTATTATAATACTTGTCTGTGTGGTGTGTAAATTGTGCTGCACATACAGTATTATAATAACATCAACCATTATAATTTGAACCCTACACTCTTACAGGTATAAAATAATTGACAAGTGAATGTAAAAATTAATAAAGTTTTCTAAAAGAATAATTTATTTTTTTCTTCTAATTACACCAATATATTATAATAGTTTCTTTCTTCTCTTCTACTACTACTGCTTCTCCTTCTTGAGCTCTTAATCTGTTTAAAAATTAAGAGTTATACAAATCTTACACCACAATATATTAGTAGTGTTTCTTTCTCTCCTTCAGGGGTAAGGTTTGATCTATATCTCCTCCTTTCTCTCGTCTTCTCCTCCTTTCTCTCGTCTTCTCCTCCTTTCTCTCGTCTTCTCCTCCTTTCTCTCGTCTTCTCCTCCTTTCTCTCGTCTTCTCCTCCTTTCTCTCGTCTTCTCCTCCTTTCTCTCGTCTTCTCCTCCTTTCTCTCCTCTCCTTCCAGGGTAAGGCTTGATCTATATAACCTGTTTAAAAATAGAAATGAAATTAGAAATAGTTATACAAATTCTACTGTACAGTCGCGCACCACAATCTCTAGCCCACCCGAGTTTTGAAGCAGGCGGTTTCTGGATGACAGCCGATGGTTTAGGTGGGCTGTCGTCCAGAAACCGCCTGCTTCGACTCGGGTTGGCTGGGAATTGTGGTGCGCGACTGTACCTCTGATTCTTTGATATGGAGATCTGTGCCACACCTGATTTTGAACGATCATTATTCATATACTCTGTACTGAAAATATGTTAGAAGACACTAGTAAACTGCATGGCAGTCACTTGGAAAAATAATGCTGCAAGGAACTAACACACCACATGGGTTTAATGTAAATTATTATGATTTAAAAGTCAACATTTGGGGTGTACAGGAAAGTTGATATTTTAAAAAAGTTAAGTGCCTAACCAACAATAACAAGTATTTAGTGATAATACACAAAGTTTGCGAAACAATGAACTGGTAGTCTTAATATTAAACTTATTATCACACGATAAATTATATTTTCCAAGACTAAATTTAAATGGAAAACATTATCTATTAAGAAGACAGAGGGAAGATTATCTCTAATTGCACCAAAGTGAAAAAGTTGGTGAGTGATAGTAAAAGGAGAGTGGATGAAGAGTTTGGTAGGAAATCGAGTGAAAAGTTTAAAGAGAACAAGAAATTATTCTGGAAGGACGTGAAAAGAGAAAGAGAAGGAAATGCCCCATTTCCAAGATAGTCAATGAGGCATTTTGAAATTAGCCTGACCTTACCTAGCCTAACCTCGACCGCAGCAGACTACCGGGACCTAACCTGAGCAAACTACTGGGAAATAACCGTGGTTAAGTACTAGGATCTTACCGGGGCAAAATACTGGGACCTAGCCGGATCTGGCAACACTGCTAAAAAATGGAATAGTCTAGATAAATGCCATCATATATTTAGTCTAAACTGGGTGGAAACATCTTCAAGCAAGAGGTCAACAGAGGGAAGTTAATCCCAAACTGAACAGTTTACTGTACCTTAATAATACTTCAATGGTAATAGTTACGAAGTGCCACAGAAAAAGAATTTACAACCAATTATCTTTATATTTTGGTTGGTGGTGGTTTTTGCTCTAAGAAGTTATTACCCAGTACACCTGAGCATTTTGAACATGTTTGACTTTCCCCCCATGTATGCCCAGGTATCTTGCCCTGGTCCAGATTATGTTAGGTTAGGTCTGGTAAAGTCACACTAACTCTTCAACATAAAGATACTTACTATGATGATGATGTTTACTTGTTTAACCGGAAATTTTTTACAAGTTGCCACAACTCGATTTCGAACATTTTACTATTACCAGTGATTATATTTCACTATTACAAACAACTTTTCTATATATAATTTCTTCTGCAAATGCTGCATAACAGTAGTTACCTCTTACAATTGAAGTGGACCTCATTGTAGCGTAATATATATAAATAAATATCGGCATATAAAAAAAGATGTATAAACATTTTTTGCTACTCATTTCACTTCAACTCGTATTTAATCGTATATTTTTAATGATATGGATATTTTTTTCACGATAAAAGTAATCCTCTATCATTATTCTGTTTGGTTACCTAAGTACCAAGTAGATATTAAGCGAAATAATTGAGGCACCAAGAAAAAACAAAAAAAGTGTACCTCGGAGAAATGCAATGTTTTGGTTTGGGATAGGTAAGCATGAACGGAGGTTGCCTGGAAATATTGACCAATCACAGATGAGCATTAAAAATACAGCTAGGCTCCAATTGCAAGCTAGGATGGGATAGACTATAGGTTAGGTTTGGTTAATTATCGAAACTTGGCTCGGGTTTTCCACTTTTCAACATTTATGGCATGTCATGAGTGTAATCTAGAAAGGCAAATATACTATATTATGGGTTTTCCCCCCACCCAAAACCCCTGATTTCCCAGGCTCTCCCCCAAGATTGTTGGATATCTAAAAAACGAAGCATTTCCTAAGGAAACGAAGGTCAATAACACTCGAATCACACTAAATCCTTCTAGGAAATATATATTTTTCCAGTGAAATCCTGTTGTGGCAACTTGTAAAAATTTACCGTTTAACCTTTCAAACTAGCGAGGGGGGGTTCAAACATGGTCTAAATGTACTGGCACACTTATATTTTTTCAAATAAAAATGGTGAATGACTGACTACCCAAAATATTGTAGAATAATGGATTACCCAAATTATAATCTATTCATATCTACAGTGGTCAATTTCTTCCTCTGGGATCCTTAAATGTCCTTAATCCAATATAATTGGTACATGTATTAAAATACGTATTTGACAGAAAAGAATTGATGGTAGTGATTATGGACAAACGCTTGAATAATACCCAATAATTTAACTAAATCACACTTACTGTATCATATGGATGAGTAAATTCTTGTTATTAGGGGCCATGATCCAAGTTGAAGTGATGAACACGTAACTACAGTTAAGTTTTACTGTAACTTACACACCACATTTTGGGTCGTATTCAAGAACATATGTGGTGTTTACGATGGTGTGGTACCGGTACGATGGCTCCATAGCAAAACAACAGAGCCATCGTCCCAGTACCACGCCATCGTCAACACTACGAAATGTCCTTGCATACGTCCCTTTCTTGTATGGTGTGTGGTTTGATGGTCTTGTTGCCTGAGACACTAACGTACAGTAATTTACACATTTCTCCTCTATATATTGTCTGTATACTTAATGAACTTACTATTACTGGTAAATACGTGACATATATTTATCTATATCTTATACATTAACTGCACTAAGTTACCATACCTCCATATGCACTACACGACACGTGGCCAACAATAACAAACTCCTGTCAGTGTCAGACATTCCTGTAAACAGCTCGTACTTCAACTTTTTTATTTTTTACTCAGATGAGCTTACATTTGACTCGTTTTTAGTTCTGATTAATTTATGCATTTTCTAGATGAATAATATGCTTAAATATGCCAATATTCACTATTATCTAGACTTAAAAGATACAATTCACTGCAACAATGTTTCGTACGTTTGGCAGGGCTGCTGGCCGCGTGTATAAAATTCACATCAATGGGAAAGAATATTATCAAGTTTCATTGTTTTACTGTACATTTTCAATTGCTGTACTGCATATACTGTACCTTTAAATATTTTAACAATTGAGTTTATAAAAAATACATTCAACAATAGTTAAATGTCAAACCATTAATACTTACTGTATTAAAATAGACTTGATAAGCATCTTGCAGAGAACGGCATTTTTCAGTAATTTTGTAAATTTAACAATGTTTGCAGCTTATAAGATAATTTAATTCACTACCCAGATAATGTATTCACTAATTACTGATGACAGCAACTACAGTACTCAAATCAGGGTGTTTACACATTTTTGACAGTGAAGGAACAAGCCGACTCATTTCCCTTGAATGACTACCTTTAATTCTGCAGGGTATTGTTCTGTTTCATGTACAGCCCTGTGTAGGAAGGATCTTAAATATTTTCAGCAAATGCTCACAGTGGTATCACGAGTAACTCAAACATGCATACTTAAAAGGTTATAAGATTTTCACTAAAATAAATGCATGTACTTAGGAACACAATTCTTTGGTACAGTATTATTTCTTTTGGTACATTGCAGATGTATAAAACAAGACTGGTGAGACAGATGGCTTCAAGAGAATTAATGGGATGATAACCTGATAGAAACTATTTATTCATACTATGGCATGAACAGACTACAGTACTGTACCTACATAATTTATACTGTTCTTTTCTCTGAAATAGTTTGGAGTCATCAGTAGCTCAAAATTTGCCAACAGCATCCTACTGCCATGGCCATTATTTTTTATACTGCATATATCATACTTCACTTATTGCACATGATCATATACAGTAGAGCATCAATTATTCGACGTCCACAGGGATTTTAAATGTATCCAACTTATCAAACTTGGCTGTCTTGTGTGCACATCTTTTTTTTTTTAATGAGCGACATCAGACTGCATAACATATTACAAAAGTTTGTCTTTTTGTTTGTATATATCATAAATAGTACTGGACCTGATATTGTATTCGCGCATCAAAGCACTCAAGTAGGCAGCCTTTTCTAGTCTATTACAAATGTCTATTTTCTATTTCATTGTCAATACCATACTCTTACGCTTGGGCTTACTCTTATTGGCAAATGTAACAGGAGCATGGCTACAGTATTACGTATTCCACCAAATATTCGGATAATTAGAAATAAATTACTGTAGTGTATAGCAACGTGGAAACTGTTTATGGCTAAAAACAAAGGCAGTAACTATAGTACGCTGCACTAAGTTAATCGGGCATCATGGTTGCATGAAAAATTTGAAATTTCGGTTAGGTTCTGGATATTCCTCGGTAGATTGATTTTAGAATTACAAAAAAATTGTCAGGTTTAGCGCCAACTCCAGTTAATTAGCTCCCGGAAAATTGACACTCTACTGTACATACCAATACCAAAGAAAGCAGCATTAACAAACAGTTCAACATCTACAATATTATGCAGTTAGATACCATATTGTTGAAGTGAAAGAAAAGTTGTAACATATCACCATTACTGACAGTCTGTTGTGGCATCTTGTGTAGGGATCAGCACCTTAATTCCAGTTTGCCAACATTGTATATACTGTACGTGGAGAAATTTTGTAGTATCGAATCAGTATCCCTTATTTCGACAATTTCTCACCCCCTAAATGGCTGCTAGTGAGTGAATGTATACTGTACAGTACATTAATGGTGGGCAGGATCTTATATACCAGCACAGTGCTCGATACTGTACTCTGCAAGTGCTTTATGCATCACAGGCCAATATTCCCATCTCACATTTATCTCTAATTGTTTATTTTGTCAGTATTTTCAGCTTCACAATTATTGGAGACATCCACATGTGCTTAACATCCTCTATCAAAACTACACATCAGCTGTATTCAGTGTAAATCTTAAGTCACAGTACTCATGTATGTATCAACTCTCACCACACCAACTGATAATTCAAACATTTCCTGTTTTCTATTATACAGTACTGTACTGGTAAAATATAAAACATGCAGCACTGGCATTATTGACAATTTGATGATTTTCTATGTATGCTAAGCTTATCCTAGATATAAAAATATACCTCCAAAAATAGTATCACAATACAAAAATATTTATACTTATGTACTGAAATATATGTGAAAACAATTTCAATCAATAACCAGTAACCCTACATGAAGAGAACTAGCATTCCGAGAAAAACACCAACACAAGTGTTCAACTCGTGGCAGAAATTCCCTTATTTTCACTTACCTTGGATATTTATCCCCACACCCCATTTATCATTTACTTTACTTTCAGTTCCTCCATTAGCAGTTTATCTTTACACACAATAACTCATCCTTTAACACTTTTATATATTTATCCTTACTCATTTCAATATTAGATCACCTATCACACACTCCTCTGTTAATGTATTCCTAAACTCCCTTTGTGAAAATGATCTTACAACCAACATTCAATTTATCCTAAGACACTTCTGCCTTGAGTTAACTAAGGGGAAGGGGTTGACCGTGGTGAGGCTCCGGGTGACCGAGCAAGATAATGTCAGCAGTGGGGGTGAGGGCCAGAGCTGCAGTATCCGGCCCATGTGGAGGAGGGGGGGCTGGCAGGGGTAGGAGGTAGCCCAGCTGTAGGGTTGTTGATGTAAAGTTGTGGGGACCTGCATCCAGAGGAAAGAGTTCAGTGCCAAAACTTCCAATTCCATGTACAGTATAGCCATATTCTCTCCCTATTTCAATGATTCCACCACCACACAGAGGTATTGTTTGCTACAATCTAAGCAATGCTTTAAGGGTTTGGGCAACCCTTCAGACCCGAGCTGATTCTTTTCCTATCTTCAATTGTCCCTCCTTTCCTTCTTTGTCCTCTATGCTTCCAGTCCCTCCTCTTGGACTGTTTCTCACACTCAACTACAAGGTTTTTCTGGATTATCATAGTCTACTTTTTTCTGCTTTAAGAGTTTAATGCTGTAAAGTATTTACTGTATACAGAAACAACTGATAAAGAAAGATAAATTGAGCTATACACATATACAGTATAGAATAAAGACTTACTTTGTAAAGTTGGTTGAGGAAGACTAGTACTGGTAGAGGTGCTGCTGCTGGTAGTGGCAAAAGATGTATGGGAATGTACCACCATATCTCCCCCTCCTCCATTTTCTGTACCTATAACTTCTCCACCCCCACCTCTATTACCTCCTGCACCACTGCTATCTTCCACTACTCCACTTAAAGTGTCCAGCCCCCGGCCATCGTAGCCGTGTTCTGTCCACACCTGCAAAATGCAATTCTTATACAATCTCTAAAAGAAGTTCTTGTAAAATACTTTTAATCACAGTACTTTTGGAAATTATAATTCATAAGAGAGGTAAGTGTGAAAAGGAAGTGTAACAATAAATGTTAAAAGGGGGATTGAATATGTGTGGCCAATTTTACTAAATATTCTGTCTGTCAGTCTTTTATATATTTTTTTCTCTCCCTAGAAAAAAAAAAAATAAAGAAAAAAATGGAATTGGGGTCCCGATGATGATTATACATGATATCACTACTGTACACATGTTACATTTCACATGAACTATCTAAATGTTAAAGAAGGTTTACTACATATACCAACATCCCTCACCTTGGAAGTGTGTGTAGGTGTTCTCAGATTGAGATTCTTTGGGGCCTGTGAAGAGTCAACAGCTGACCTCTGTGGCTCTACTCCACCTCCAGGGCCTCCTATTGATCCCGTGAGCCCACGCTTACTTTTCCCTTGAAAATACAAACAAAATGTACTGATACACATAAAGTCCAGAAAAGAACAGTCCAAGTTATCATAAATCCACAACAACAATACTGTACATAGCATTTACCACTTTTGTCCTCTATAAAAAGAGCAAGTTTTAGGAAAGTAAAGATATCATAATTACACAGTACCAATATAAAGTATGCAAATATTTACTACTGTGATAAAATAAACTAAAAGCTCTTTAAATGGATAATGATGAATTATGAGTTGGGTGGTAGGAATGACACCAGTTGACGGGGGACAGAGGTGTGTGGAGGAGATTCATTTGTGGCCACTCCCTTTGGGGATTGAGGCATCTGGCAATAGATAGATAGATGTATAGATTTAATGAAACTTGGAAAATATGTCTTTATTGGAGGTTGGGGCACAAGGCAGCTACTAGTATTGGGGTCTTTTGGGATTCCGAGTGATATATAAAGTGGAGAACTACTTGAACCTATCCATAACTATGTTTATGTGCTAAGTTCAAGGAATACATGCAAGACGGTAGATATATGCACTGTATAGTAAATTTGGTTATTATGCTGAATGAATATGAAGTTTTTACAGCATTGAAAATCAACTTACCACTACGTTGAGCACGTGCAGTAGTCCGGCGTTGTGCTGGTACACCATCTCTTTGCTCCTGTACCTTGTGAATCTTCTGCATGTGAGTCTGTTGGGATTATGATTTATGGGTTACCATCACTCAAACTCACAGATAATATGATAGTTCTGGCTACTATGTTCCTTTAAGGCTTTCCATACCTTCCTCAAACTATGTCAGGAAACAGATAACCATAAGTGAGTTACAAGTCATTACAATATACAGTATATATGTGGATTTCATATACAGTACAATAGAATTATAATTAAAATTCACCTGTAAATTATCTTTCCTCCGACATGTATATCCACACATATCGCACATGAATGGGTTAATGTTATTGTGTTTGTACATGTGGTCTCGTAGTCTCTTGCTATCTGCATACAGCTGGCCACACAGCTCACACTCATAAGGTTTCTCCCCGGTGTGAGTCCTACGGTGGCGCCACAAGATGCTCAGTGTCTGGGCACTGGGAAAATAATATACAATATACAGATGTAAAGTTAGTAAAATAAAATCAACTGATCTTGCTTCACACTACTGACACAATATAATTTGTATTATGCCTCATGTCTATTCTACAATAGTCAAGAAAAAATCTAATAACTAAGATTTGTAGCAAAAGAGGACAAGTACTTACTGGAAGCCACAGGTCTCACAAACATAGGGTCGCTCCTTGGTGTGAGTACGCTTGTGTTTAGCGAGTGCCGTCTTCTCAGTGGTGGCATATGAGCACACGTCACACTTGAATGGCTTGTCCACCGAGTGTCTTCGAATCTTCCGGATCAGAGCAAAGAGATTAATGACAATCTACTTATAGTACATACGTAATATTTTTTTATTTTTTTATGTTTTGACACTGGCAATAGGCTTAATCAAGCCTGTTACCATGGCCCAGGACAACTGCTGCTCACACCCACACGTCACAACTTCCGAACTGGTACCCAGCCACAGAGAGGGAAGTGAGGGTTATTCCCAAATACTGCAGCTGTTATGGTACCAGTGAGGGTGTTTTACGATGTTCGGTGGCCTTATAGTTAATACCTAAAACTCAAATTGGAAGAGTAAAAAATATTCTCAGGCCCTCACCTGAGAGGATCGATCTTTCGACCTCTAGGTTATGAGTCCAGAACACTAACCACTCGGCCACCTCCCCTACAAATGTGGAAATGTGGAAAAAATATACCAGCTCCTGTACTGTATATATTCTTTTGGCTTGTTAGGGGAAATACAATTTATAATGCAACTCAAGTATGGTGGTTATGGTTTCCTATACAACTACAGTACTTACAATATGGGCCTTGAGTTTGTAATCTGCTAGGGTGGAGAAGGGACAGTGTGGACACACCCGGGCCTGGGTTAAAGCTCGACCTTCTGCATCTTGCTGGTGCTTGGATGCCAGATGTTTAATCAAGTTGTTCCTTTGGCTATACATCACTGAGCACGACTCACACTGCACATCAACACATATTTCACATTAACACCAAACAGTAATTATTATATACACTTAGTAAACAATATCAACACACTGTAAATACTATGAACATCCAAAATACTCTATCATCAAGATCATCGTTATCTATGACAAGAATCCATACCTTGTGAATGATGAAGCTTTTGGCTCCAACTAACCTTGTACATGAAATCCTCTCCCTGGTGCATGCGTAGGTGTGACCGGGCGGTGGCGCGGGTCTTGAGGCGCTTGGCACACACAGCACAGGTGAGGCAAGAGGTCGAGATGTGAGACCGGGCATGGGTTACCAGTCGACTCTGCAGGGGACTGGTGAACTCGCACAGCTGACCTGCATCATCCATATATACGGTACTCCTTTCAGTCCATACAGCAGACATATTATTATTAAATGAACTGTTATTAAGAACTTATTGATATAATACCATATTATTACCAATATTATCATCAATAAGGATAAGTTAGTTCATGCATTATTCTGGGATGTATTTGGACCTTCTTGTAAAATACATGTATAGTAAAGTTTAGTTGTGTAATGGCAATGCAATTTCCAGATGAACTTTCACTTTTATTATATTGATGATATATTGAGTGCCTACAGTCACTAAATACAGTATATACTGACATTTGGCCAGTGTGCCAATTTCATGTAGTTTCCAAAGATGAAGAGTCAAGGTGTCAAGTTCCTTGAACGACCGCCGGCACTGTGAACACCGATGAGGCTGCTGCTCTTCCTGCCCCACTTCCACTATCTCAGGGCTGGTTATAGTGTTGGCAGAGGGTACAGTAGTAGTGGTGTTGGTAGATGAGGTGGTGGTAGAAGTGGTGGTGGTGGTGGCAGTAGCTGTGATACTTTTAGATGTGATGTTAACAGAGGCAGTGTTAGCCATAATGGAGTTAGCTGTGATGGTTGTGTTAGTGGTACTTGGGGTGATGGTGGTGTTAGTGGCTGTTGTAGTAATAGCTATGGTAGTGCTTGCTATGGTGGTTGTGGTGCTAGCTGTGGTGGTACAAGCTTCACTACCATCTCCATTAAACAATCTTTCCCCCGATGATACGACAATTGATAGCGGTGTCTTTTCATCAGCCCTGGGTGAAAGTCTACTTACAGCATGGCTTATGGTTACACTGGTCTGGATGTTGGACAGAGTGGGGTCATGGCAGGTTGAGGATGGGATATCTACACACAATGGCAATGGATGAGTAGTGGATGCTGGTGTATGATTTTCAGTTGCAGGTTTGTGCAAAATGGATGCTGGAATGAAAGATGTGGATAAAGGTGCATCATTAGAGGATGGTTGAGGACTAGATGATAAAGATGTCTGACAAGAGGATGATAAAATATGAGAAGCCGATGTCGTCTCACAAGTGGATGTTAGAATAGGGGATGTAGATGATGGTGTATGATAAGCTGATGTTGACAAGTGAGTGGGAAGTTTGGGTGAAGGTGCAGGGGGAGGGGAATCTGGGATGGTGGTGATAGAGTCAGAGGCATGGGATGGGGATGGAGACCAACCAGCCACTGATGGAGAAATGCTCACAGGGGGACTTGATGGCAGCATTTGACACTCACCACTGGATGAATTGCTGGTTTCAGGCACCAGGCATAGGTGATCAGAGGAAAAGGATGAATTGGTGGTGGGGTAGGTGAGGGCAGATGATATTCTGGGATTCTGTACAGCGAACGAACTAAGAGCGGGTGATTGTGAGACTACCAGTGTGGGTGAGACTGGTAATGTTGTACTTGTGGCACTGATGGGGGCAGGGGACTGAGTGACTAGGCTACCGGGGATGGATTGTGTTCCAACCAAAACAGAAATGCCTGATTGGGGTAGGGTGAGCTGTGGGATGGTTGGGGGATCAATGATGGGGGTTGGGGAAGGTGTAAGAGTGACTGGGATGGTGGATGGGGCAAGAGCCTGTGTAACTGGTGTGAAATGTGAAATAGAAGGAAGGGATGAAGATGCAACAACTGGATCAACTAAATGTAGGACTGAAGATGACTGCGGCAAAATCTGGACTGGAGGGGATGGATGGGGCTGAGAGAAGGATATAGTCTGGCCAAATGAAACAGGTGTATCTGAGTCCAGGACTGAGACTGTCTGGATGGGAATGGTCGGCAGTGCATGTGGAACATGGGAGAAGTCAGTCTGGTTCACAACAGTTGCAGGTAACACTGATGGCTGGAGGTATGGAGCAAGGGAAAGGTTTGACTGGGGGAGCAGAGTAGAAGGGCTGGGCAAGGAGGCTGGCACAGAGAGGGAAGTTGCAGCTGTGAGGGATGAATGGGGGTGAACGGGAATACTATTTGGACAGGATGATGGTGTGGCCAGGAGAGGCGTGGCAAGGGGAAGTGGTGAAGCAAATGGCAAGGTGTTGGGGTGTGTGGAACGGTTCATTATGGGTGGAGATTGAATGTGAATAGTGAGAGGGTCCTTGTTCAACTGTGTGGAGGTGTTGGGAAGGACCTGTGGGTGGTAGCCAGGGTCTGGTGGCGGCCGTGGGGCCTCAGGCAGAACCACTTTCCAACTCTCCTTCCCCTCTCTTCCTCGTACCTCCTCCTCCCGGCTGTCAAGAATAGGAATGAATAGTTACACAACATGAAGGGGCACTTAAGGAACAGGTATTTAACAGGGGAATATAAAATTTAAGTAACTCTCTCCCTCACACTTTCTCCTTTCAGTAGCTAGGGAGAGACATGATCAATCAGACAAGGTAGGACTAGGCAGTAGAGCCATACAGGTACATAGAATAGAAAAGAAATTGCCATGCATTGACAATTCAAATATTATATTTGGCAAGATTAATACTGATTTGGACTCAAATATGTATACAGCAGAACAGAATATTGTACAGTACTGTATATAGTTCTTGAAACTGGACTAGTTATTTTTTACAGAAAAAGAAGTTATATTTGATCAATGGAATATAAGGGGTTAAGTTCCTCAGTCCAATGAAGTTCACAACACTTGTTGTTGTTGTAGCTCAAGTTTAACTTTTCCCTGCCCTGTTATTTGCATCACAATTAACTCAACATTAGTGTATCTATCTACGGAGATAAACCCGACACTTAGAAGGCATAAAAACTAATAGAAATTTAGTAAAATAATCACTCAATACACATGTCTTCCAAAACAATTCTTTGCCTTGTGCATACTTAATATATACCGCATTCACTTAGGCCTATCTCCCACAGTACCAACAACCAACTACTGTAGTAGTACATTATTTCATATCCATACTGATTGTTCAGATTTGCTAATATTCCAATAGGCCTACACTGTTTCTTACACCCAGTACATTATATACTCATGACCTCAGCGAACAAAGACGGTTTCACAGTAACCGTCCCTAGGTCTAAGATCCAAGAAAACAAGATAACAATGGACTTTACCCAGCTGATGTGTCCTGGCGCTGCGAGGTGTCCTGCAGAGAGACACCACCAATGCTGTCCTTTACCTTAAGCCTGGCACGAGAGTCGGTTGTAACAGTGGTGGCAGAGGTTCGAAGAGGCCGCCGTGGCCTGATCCAGCGTGGACTCTGGACTGCCAGCCGGGCAGAGGTGGTGGGATCATCGGGTGGTAGCAGTAATGTCTCCACGTCCACCCCGGACACACTTGATGCTGTGAGGTCAGATTGCAGAGAACAAATTAAACCCTGGGTGACCATGACTTTCCTGTGATATTGTAAATTGTTAGGTGTTATGCCAAGATTATTGTGAGACACACCAGTAAGTTATTGTTCATACGGTTATACAAATATGCTTTAAAGCTATAAAGTAAATACTGTATATATGTTCACACAGAATAATAGAAGATTAGTAGATTATGTAAAAATCAACAATAAAATTCCAGGAATATATAATACAGCAGTACTGTAACAAGAAAATAAATATGCGATAAAATAGTTATATGGTGACTAATATTTCAAAAATGGGTATATCAGTAATCATTTAAAATTTGGTGCTGATGCTCAGTTTTCTGGGTGAGGAGGGAGAGGAAAAGAGAATATAATACTCCTGCTTCTACAGTATAAGACATAAAGTTACAGAATAAGTCAGCTTAAAACAGGTTTTGCACACACATTCACACATTCTTTCTAGCAGACTGTATCTACTTTCCATACTTGAGATGAATAAGCAAGTGAAAATAAAAGCATTATCACAGCATCAGGCAAGTTTTACAGCCTCTGTTTGTAATTATTGTTTGTTAAGATTTCATCACACCTGCCAGTTTCCTCCAATGGAAAAAGCTATTTTCCACTTCACTTTCACCTTTTCTTCCTTTTTCATTTGTTGTAAAAGAGATTGATTGATATTAGGTGCAGCACCAGCGAGGTCTTATAGCGCCAGAAGGTGATAGAGAGGTGAGACAGCAGGCAGGAAGGAAATAGAAAGAAAAAAAGGGACAGTTGAAGAACTGAAAGGGAGTGGCTGGGGCCATAGGGTTGCCCAAACCCTTAGAGTATTGCCCACATCACTACAGACAATATCTCCCTACAGAGTTGTAAAAGAGGTACAGTACAAGTTATGATGATAATACTGTATAACACGAACAAATGCAAAACAAGTATAAAGACAAATACTCACCATCGGCCGCTACAAGTGCCTCAAGGAGCATGACTGTACTGTAGGTATCATCAGTATCTGTCTCCACCACATTTGGGTTGATGTTCTGCTGCTGCCTCATCCGTCTCACATCTTCCACTGTTGCCTCCCCATGCCTCATCTCCCCTACCTCCACAGCCTCCTCTAACTCTTCCTCCTCCACCATCATGTCATGTCTGAAATGTAGACCTCCCCTCATATCACCCACCACAGCCTCACCCCGCCTTATCTCCCCCACCAACGCCTCTCCATGCCTCACCCCTCCTTCAGCTTCCCCTCCCTCTTCTTCCTCTTCCACCACCACATCATGCCTAAAATGTAGCCCAGTTGCATGGTGGTGGTGTTGGAGAGAGTCATTGTCTGGCTTGCTGTATCCCTCTGAGCAGTCTGGTGTCCTCCTGAACATGGTTGACGTCGTTTCACCGAGCACTGAACTCTCAAAGATGGATGGTACACTTTTTACCTGACTACACTGGCCTGCAAAGGTATCAGAGTCAGGCCCAGGTGCTGTGCACAGCTCACTAAATGACATGGTGGAACTGACACCAAGGAGACTCATGTTGGTGTCAATCTTGAGTGGCTCCGAGTACTTTGGAGGGTCCAACACCATACCTGTATAATATATAAGCACACCTTTTTAAATACTTAACCACATAATGCTTTAGTCACAACACTGATTTCAATCTGGCTCATACAGTACTCCACATGATTGAAATTTTGATGTTTCTGAAGGCCAAAGGAGGTCCTCTATTTTGTTGGGGGGAAGGCATTAGCTGCATAATATTTCTGGGAGGTATTTCAATAGCAGAAAGAATATTTTGGGTGTAAGATTGTATCAATATTCTATTTTTCTATAATAACATACAAGTACGTATGGTGATGAACCGTTATTTAATTCAGATGCAAATCCTATGTCCCAATTAGAACATGATTAAAAAAAAAAAAAAAAAAAACTTACCTCCTTGTTCCTGTGGTTTTATAGTGATGAGTGGGAGTGGGGTGGTGGGAGGCAATCCACCTCCACAGCTCTTGTCCATCTGGAGGTGTTCAACTGGAATCTCCATCAGGGCCCCAGATGTATCCATGGGGACAAAATTCATCTCAGCTTGGGTGAGGAACTGTGTGTCGGGACCTGCCAGGTAACCCGCACCCTCATTCTGGAAGCCAAACACCTGAAGAGACCGTACCAATGCCAGTACTTGTGGTAGACGGTGGTGTGGCACAAGCAACTCACCACAGTACAGGTATTCCACCACAGCTCTCAGGTCATCTGTAGGTTATAACCATTTGCTACAATTTAGCAGGGCCAATAACCTCTGCAACATGTGCTAAACCTAACTAGGGAAAGTGCTAATCATGACCTGCCAAGTGATTTATGTAAACAAATCAAAACAGAAAAATTCAAAATTTGTATAACATAAACACCATTTGAAGAAGAGCCTCAACTGACATTTTGTTATAGACTGAACAGCTTCTACAGATGTGAAAACATTTTCAAAATTCTGTAGGCTTTTCCCCAAATGATGCTCAGCTATCTCATACAAGAAGACATAAAAATACAGTACTTGGTAAATATTGAATGAATTACCGTTATTGCGTATGGTTTTTCTACCTTCATAACCCACTAATTTAGACCATTCTAAGACTATTTTCTTCTATGGCATTTCCTCCACAAATGCCCCATTCTAAGATAGGGCATTCAAATGGAGCATTTTGAAATTAGCCTGACCTGACCTAACCTAACCTAGATCGGATCAGACTACTGGGACCTAACATAGGCAGACTACCGGAACCTAACCTGGGCAAACTACCAGGAAATAATCGTGATAAAGTACAATAAATGACTGGGGCAAAATACTGGGACCCAGCCGGATCTGGCAACACTGCTGCAAAATGGTAATTCTTTCAATAAATACCAAATACTTGTAAGCTCTTCTTCAAATGATTGCTTAACCATCCCATACAAGAAGGAAATATGAATAAGTACTTGGAGTGATGATCATGCCCAGGTTGGCGGTGGACATCTGTAGTTCCACCATGCCTAGGCCGTGGGACTGTAGACGCTCCAGGAAGAACTGACTCCCAGCGGCCAGGACAGCCTTGTGGGCATAAATGTGTGCCTCGTCACATACCAGCCGCACATCCAACAGGCTCGACTGCATGTAGAGGCGGTACAGGCTGTTGGCCAGGACAATGCTATGCCCCGACCAACAGAGCCGGTCGCTGTCACAGGTGGTCATCTGGTCCAACGTTTACTGTCTGAGGGAATGGGACACACTATTTTAAGCTTCTCATTTCAGGAATAATTAATATGGGATTGCAAGACTTTACAAAAACTGCTTTTTATGTTGTTGTATGAGGCTTTGATGAAAAGAAATATACCAGATGTGGCACTACTTTATAACTAGTCTTACCGTAAATATAATCATAAAGCTCTGAGCTGACAATATAACTTCAAAATTATTATAGTACCAAGTTATACCTTAGTTAGGTTACCATCTCAGTCTTGATTCCATACATTAGCTCACTGAACACCCATTTTTATTATTAATTGGATGTCCAGGTGTACAGGTCTTCAAATAACAGCAGTGTATGTTAAAAAGTTAATAAATACCCTGCCCAGCCCACTATACACTAGCCACCACAAAATGTAAACAAACCCTTGGCAGTGTTTGTATGTACTGTTTGAGGGATCATAGGTATAAATTAAATTTCGTAAGTTTGACAGTCTATTATTATTATTATATATTTAATACACCTTTGTGAAAATAATTCACAAGGCATGTGTACTATCAATAAACATTTCTCTGGTTTACCAAGTAACAATCAAAAGAAAAGCTCATATTTTACAGCTAATCTGGGTAAATTTTGATCTGCCCATTGTGGTAGACGATTTTGGATATTCATCTGCAAAAATACTACCCACAAGTTTAGATTTACAGTAAAGATCTTTTAGCTGTAGGCATGTTAAGACAGTGTAACACACCACCTTCATATTTCAGTATTACGGAAATGCTATCGATAATTAAAACCCAATTATGTGACGCAGTCACGCAGGGCCGGGAATAATTATAATAATTACAGCATCCCTCTTCCTCATATATTATAAGTATAGGCTATTATGGATACTCATTAAGTTCACTGTGAACGAGTTGTACAAGGGCAGGCTGGCAGGTCCAGCTGAGCACGTAGGAAATAGAATGAAAAGAGGGACAGTCGAGAAGAGGACATGGATTGACTCGGTTCCGAACCCTTACAATATTGCCTACAATATTTTTCTTTTAATTTAATTTTTTGGCAGGCAATATCCTTCTTACAGAAACTACATGAGAGAGAGAGAGAGAGAGAGAGAGAGAGAGAGAGAGAGAGAGAGAGAGAGAGAGAGAGAGAGAGAGAGAGAGAGAGAAGCAAACAGATGGGTGATGACATCTAGAATCCACAATGTACAGTAGAATAATTAGCTATAGATAGTTTTAGAGTCAAAACTAGAAATTTAGTTTAAGTAGTATATAAGGCTAGAATAATATCTAACTTATACATAGCTATAAGAGCCTTAACAATAACAATATAACTCATAAGTCCTAATTACTAAGATGTTAAGATGTAAATATGAATGTTAAAGTACAGGTTGACAATGGCGTGATACTGGTACGATGACATTGTGCTGTGTTTATGGAGTCATCGTACCTGTACCACGCCATCGTCAACACCATCAATGTTATTACATAGACGGCCCGAAAGGAGAAGTCCACACAACTCGTGGGTGAAGCAAGTTTGTGACTCAAGCTGGGAAGGGTATCTGTGTGGAGGCTATGCTCGTAGGTACTGTACAGCCTACAGTATACCAATTGTTGGCACCAAAAGCTGGGAACTGCAAAGACCTGCCAGGCATATTTGTGACAGGTGGTGATGATGATGATGACGTAACCCAAACGTAGCCTAGCTTCACCTAATGTAATCTAAACTGTTATGTTCTGCTATTATGTAACTTAACAAACCTGATATAACTCAACCTATTTCTAACGGTATAACCCTTCATAAACGTTGCAGCCTCTCCTGAAATACAGTAAATACCATAAAGAAAGAAAGAAGACAATTTTCTTAGGAGGTAAGCCGTGACGTCACAGCGCGAGGTTATATTAACCCCGACCACCACCTGGCAGCATCCACTCACTCAGCCTGACGCGAAGGAGCAAGAGTTTGGGGCTTGGCGCTGCTGAGTGTGGTGTGGCGAAACTTGTGACGATATAATAGTGTGCTTCGACTCGTTCTGTTATTGTGAACGAACGAGAGAGCGAACTTGAACGAACTATAGTGTACTATAGTTACGAATAACATTCGAGTCGGATTTCCTGGCAAATATTTCACAGGTAAAACCGAATTTGTATTTTACATTATAAACACGAAATGACTGAGGGAAATGTGATGTGATTCAGTGCTGGAATCATGTTTTGAAAAGTGTCATCGCTTCCAAACTACAAATCCAAGATCTGCCAACATTCACTGTGTTACTCCTGTAGGACTTTGGCACCTCCACAAGGGAAGGCAGTAACCAGGATCCCTCCACCTCTATCAGCCTTGTCCAATCTTAACAATGATATATTTACTACTATACTATATTATTACTATATTTCGTAAACTCTGCAAAATTAACTATGCAGGACGGATATTAGTGCGAGTAGGGTATTATACTATGCAGTGTGTGTGTGTGTGTGTGTGTGTGTTGACAAGTCTGTTTAGATGCTTTTACATATGTGTGTGTATAATTAACTTAAAAAACAACAACATGCTATACGGTTGTCGACTTGACCTTTAAATGTTGTTGTTGTTGTTGTGATTTAATGACACCCCTTCTGAGTCAAGCATGATCTCTCATGGAGGAAGTAAAGACAAACAAGGGAATCACACACCATATAGTTTTCATATACAAAACATTCATTATCATATCATCTATAGTCACTGAAACACAACACAATCTATGACTAAGGAAGGCTGCTCTCATAAAATCCCATAATTATATAGGCTACACCTCTGCTCAGGGCGGGTTGAATGGTAGGTAATGTGTGTGATGGTAGGGAGGAGGTGTCTGCATGCCTAACCATATTATGTATGGTCACCGGAGAACAAATATATGCTCTCGTAAAATCTCTTAAGTTCTATAAACAGTTCCTCAAGGCGGGTTAATTAAGTGGGAACTGATGTGTGTGGAAGAGACGAGGGTAGTTAGTTGTATTACAGTTGTAGAACCAGCTAGTGTAGTGACAAGGGCAGACTCTATAACACCAAGACACGGGGAACACCTAAGGTTAACCAGTTCTGGCATTGTTACGGGGAAGGTGGCGGTGACACGTGTACTGGGAAAAGTGAAGGCAATTAACCTATTCCTAAAACTGGGGCACAAAACAAAACTTAAGTTGATGATTACTGTAATAAATGGTGAATGAATGAATAAAAAGGGGAAGAGAGAAGTCTGTGCTATAGGCCTGAAAGACCATGGACCACAAAAGAGAACCAGACAGAGAGAAGGGATGAAGCAAGCATGAAGAAAAAATAAAGTAGGGAGGGACAGAGGAAAGAGATTGACTCGTGTCCGAAGGGGCGCCAAAAGCCCTTAATTTAGTACCCCATATCTTTGCAAGTAAAATACTTCCTTACGGAGAAATAGATAGTGAAAGTGATGGAAAAGGTACATTATTAACGGTGAAAGTATAAGATAGTGACTGATAAAATTAGATTGTGATAAAGTAAATCAGATTAATAGTGAAAGGCAATTAGAGAAAGGGTAACTTGCTTAGTGAAAGACTGACCGACATTAAAAGATAGATGATAGTGACAGTAAGGGATAATGGCATTGATAGTGATAGTTAAAGATGATAACAGTGATTGTATAAAGATAATGACAGGGAGTTATAGTGAAGACATCTAGTTATAGCAAAAGACAGTAATAAAACAAGATAGTAACAGTGATTGATAATGAAGACAAGGACTGATAGACACACACAATAAACATGAATACGATAAAACGACTGGTATTTTTCTGACCTCAAATATCTGCATTATTCTATATCGACACGGACAAAAAAGATGTTGATATTTGAGTCTTCGCGCGGGCAGTCGAGGTCTAATAATAATAAGAGTGTGTGGCCAGCCTGTATACCTTGGTGACCTTGTGTGGGTGTGGGTAGGTGGGGAGGTGTGGGTGTGATAGTGGGTGTGGGCAGGTGTGGGTGTGGGCGTGGGTGTGGATATACTGACTGGGTGGTGGGTGATATTGGATGTGGTGGGGGTGGGGGTGGGAAATAGTGGACTGTGGTTGTGATTGTGGATGATTAAGAATTCTGATAGTGTATGTGTGTTTGGTGTGGGAGAGAGGGAGAGGGGGATGGGTGGGTGGGGGATCGAGGAATGTGGACTGAGGTGGTGGGTAGACTGTAGATTGTGATGGTGGACTGTGGGTGGATGCAACTTGTGGGTGGACGAGTTAGGTATAGGGGAAACAAAAGCTGATAATATGCAAGGGGACGATGGGTGGTTAATTGAGTATATAGGGTAGATGGCTCGATGCAGGATATGGGTAAACCTTTATTATTGATGAGAGGCGGTGATGTTGAAGATGAACTGGGTTTAAGATTGGGACTGCATGGTGGATATCAAGCCCACATTTCTCACACACACACACTATCTCTCTCTCTCTCTCTCTCTCTCTCTCTCTCTCTCTCTCTCTCTCTCTCTCTCTCTCTCTCTCTGTGTGTGTGTGTGTGTGTGTGTAGAGCTTGTTGTCATATCAGGCTCGTGTCTTACAGCGTTGAAGTCACCAACCAGGATGCTGTTGTTGGGTTGGGGAGTGATGTTATGTTGTGATGGGGTTGTGTTATGTTGTGATGGATTATGTTATGCTGTGGTGGATTGTGGTATGATGTGATGGGGTTGTGGTATGTTGTGATGAGGTTGTGGTATATTGTGGTATCCTCTGGTAGCTAGATTTCGAAGGTGTCAATATTATCATTAGGTTTGGTATGCTTCTTGTGTTTCTGTACAATAGGGTAGTCAGGGATGTGTTGATGTTGTGAGATGATATACAGTTACGGACACATGAAACAGACACACCTGAAACGGGGCCCCCAACTGAGCATAAGGTGGGCCGAAGTGTGTCCTGTTTTATGCTTGATAAGGGGCCCGTTTGAAGTGTATCTGTCTGTTTCATTTATAAGTTTCAATAGTAGTTAATGATGATACAGTGTGGTGATTATATTGAGTGAATTGAGGTGACGTGTATGTGTGCTGGACTATAGGAAGAATGTTTTGGTAGAGATTTAACTAACCATAAGATGTACTGCATGTGTAAGGTTGTGTTGTGGTTGTACAGACATGGGAACGACCTTGCTATGGGCTACTACTGTGGTGTGTGTGTGTGTGTGTGTGTGTGTGTGTGTGTGTGTGTGTGTGTGTGTGTGTGTGTGTGTGTGTGTGTTCCCCCTTACGTCACACACACACACATACACTGCATAATATATTCCTTGTGTAACGTGCTGCTGTGGTTTGTTACTCATGGAGGTACTGTGACCCTCTCTTTCAATTTCGTTCACATTCCTTCCCTCCCAATAACTTTCTCTGTCTGTTTCGTCTCACTCTCTCTGTCTATCTGTCTCTCTCTCTCTCTCTCTCTCTCTCTCTCTCTACTTATACTTATAGTTTTTTGTATTTTGTATAACTGATTGCTATTAATAAATGTTTCATATGCTTCTCTCTCTCTCTCTCTCTCTCTCTCTCTCTCTCTCTCTCTCTCTCTCTCTCTCTCTCTCTCTCTCTCTCTCTAATTATCGTCACACCTAACATGCATGATGCAGCTGGAGGCCAAGAGGTGGAGGGTGAGCTGGTTGAAATTAGCGAGTCTGGCTGTGCCTTGGAGCGTCTTCATTACATTACATTACATTACAAGCTGGAGGGCACGACCACTAACTAACCTTCTAAGTGTCACCCAGTGTTGTAATTTATATTGTATAGTGCAGACACACACACACACATACACACACACACACACAGAGAGAGAGAGAGAGAGAGAGAGAGAGAGAGAGAGAGAGAGAGAGAGAGAGAGAGAGAGAGAGAGAGAGCGAAGGAGGAGAGATTTCTTGAAGCGATACTGAATTCCCTTCATTATTATTATCATTACTTCACATGTCTCAGTCTGATAACTTGTCACACCGTATTCCCAGACTAACCAACCAACCAACCAACCAACCCCGTGGGATGGAATAGAGCCACAGGTGTCATTATGTCATTGGTCGGTGGATGCTGTTACTAAAGTCTTGCGAATCGGAAATTGCGTCTTGCAGAAGTCGAGTCACGAGCCACGGTAAAATTTAATATTTATACATACTGGTCTAATTGGAGTTTGGGTTCCTCTGACGCATATCATTAAATCGAGTAACGGTACAATGCTTATCATGTCTCCTATTCGTAAGTACTGGAGTTCATTGAATACTCCCTCTGCCATACCAATGAACCCCAGTTACAATGCTTATCCAATCTCATCAGTGCTGGAGGTCATTGAATATTCCATCTGCTATATATACCAATGAACCAGTTATAATGATTATCCTATCTCATAAAGACTAGAGTTCATTTAATACTCCCTCTGCCATACCAATGAACCAATTACAAGGCTTATCCTGTCTCATAAGTTCAATATTCCATCTGCCATACCAATAAACCAATTACAAAGCTTATCCTGTGTGTCGTATCTGCTGGAGCAAGGGTTAATTATTTCTTTTTTCATAAGTAGTCAAGCCAAACAACGAACGTCTCCATATAAAGGCCCCAGCTGATTTAATTAAAGACCAAGAGTATACCGACCTCCACTCCTATAGCTCTTTAATTAAATCTGTTAGGTGTTGAGGACGTCGGGCTGTATTACCAATCATCCCAGCTGCATTTATAGTCACCACCCAAACAGCCATCTGGTGGTGGGATAACTACGAGAGGGTCTGTGATATGCATAGTCATTTTTAAGGCTTACCACAACCGGTTTCGCTACAGAGAGTCATATAAGTTTTAGGGTACTATACTGCTCATTGGATTGTGTGTAAAAGTCATTTGCGTATAAATTGTACGACTAGAGAAATACGGTCTAGATGTGCTTTAAGCTTTAAGTGTATATTATAATTATCACTATAAAAATACCATCATGGGCTTTAAATATTTCGTGTATATACGACTAAAGAAATACTGTCTAGATGTTCTTCAAGTTTTTCGTGTATACTTTTATGACAAGAGAAATACGATCATGTTGTGTTTGAGATTCTTTGCGTATAATAATGTCCAGTGAAATTCGGTCCGGTCCAGTTATTTACAATCTCCTCTTCGTGTCTGCCTTCCGCATTTTCCTGAGATCCGGCGGATGTGGTTACGTGAAGGCGACCTACTTGTGACCAGCTCATGGGGGAAGGGAAGGAGGTTACACAGGTCTTAGACAAGCTTGATGTGTGTGTGTGTGTGTGTGTGTGTGTGTGTGTCGAGAGGAGAGAGGGAGGGAGTGATGAGGGAGGTTACACATGTCTTGGCTGTTCTTGGTGTGTGTGTGTGTGTGTGTGTGTGTGTGTCGAGAGGAGAGAGGGAGGGAGTGATGAGGGAGGTTACACATGTCTTGGCTGTTCTTGGTGTGTGTGTGTGTGTGTGTGTGTGTGTGTGTCGAGAGGAGAGAGGGAGGGAGTGATGAGGGAGGTTACACATGTCTTGGCTGTTCTTGGTGTGTGTGTGTGTGTGTGTGTGTGTGTGTGTGTGTGTGTAATGTCCAGGGGAGGAGGCAGTCATGTGAGGTGGCTGCGGTGGCGTAAACCTCAGCAGTGGGTGGGGGGGAGGAAAGAAGGGGGGAGTGGGAAGGAGGGGGGAGTGTCCATGGTTTCACAAGGTGCTGTATAGATTATTAGGTGGACAGGTTGGAGTCAGGATTCACCTTTATAGAACTTCTTCATTTTTTTAAGGGGGTCGTTTGTCTTGAGAGGGGGTCGAAGTGTGTGTGTGTGTGTGTGTGTGTGTGTGTGTGTGTGTGTGTGTGTGTGTGTGTGTGTGTGTGTGTGTGTGTGTGTGTGTGTGTGTGTGTGTGTGTGTGTGTGTGTGTGTGTTTTAACTCCTGTAGCCTATACCATCAATTTATATTACTCATCAACACCATCATTATCCCAAACAGGCAGAAATCTGAAGGAAATATAACACGACGCCCAAATATAGACTAAAAATCCCCATCATCCCTCAAGGCACCAAAGAACACCTCGGGTCGGAACAGTGAAGGACAATAAATACAAAGTGAGAGTTGTCTGGTCTGGTGGGGTGAATCATCTTGCATCATTTAGTATCCCATGCACCTCACTCCCCTACACCATCCACCACTAGCTATCTATCAAGCCCTCCTTCACCCACGTCGAGTACTCGTAGTCGTTCAACCCAAGTGAACATTAAAATTACCTTAGTGTGGCGTAAACAAACAAGTGACTGCGAAAAACCCAAACAAACATACGAGTGGCTGAGACTGACTGTGTAGGCCTATTTATACAGAACCCGTACGAGTGGCTAGGTGTGTGGGTGGTGGAATCAAGATATAGCCTACATCCATTCATCAATCAAGTGTCGGTGTGTGGGTGTTGTAAGTGGTGTATGGAAAACAAGTGGTGTGTGGGTGCGACACAGACTATGAGCGGTGGGCGGAGTGGGTGTGGAGTGTGACAACCACAACCACAACAACAACAACAACAACAACAGAGAGATGGCCACCAAACTCTCTGCCATAACCACACATCATCTCTTCCTCCTCCTTCTCTCCCTCGGTAAGTACACATCAATGACATAATAATATACATAATCATAATCTCGTAGGCTTAATGTTTGTAAGTTTATCTATTTTTCTTATCAATCTCGTAGGCATTAATGTACTGTACTGTATGTGTATCTATTTTCCTCACAAGTTTGTATACTAAAAGAGTGATGTTTTGGGTGGTCAAGATCATTGGTAAGAAAGAATCTATGGTTATTATTCTTAGGTTCGTATGTAAGAAAGAGTGTGTTAGATGGTGGTGATGAACGGTTTATAAGAAAGAATGTATGTTTATATATTCTTAGGTTCGTGTTTAAGAAAGAGTAAGGCATTTGGGGACGATTGCCAGTAAGAATATCTCCCAAGACATACCAGGGAGCCATTGTTATCTCCATCCCCACGTCTTACCTTAAAATTATCCAGAACTCAGTAGAATGAGAATCACTTGGCTATAACTTCATGTATGTACAGCCACAATCAAATAACCACCTACACCTTCCTTCCATCGTGCAAATAAATCAGTATCATATCAAAATATTATCATACAACAACAACACCTTACGTCAACTCAACCCCCTCAATTATTATTATGATGAGGTGCTGCAAAATCATACACGTGTTGTTTTTTATTACCAAGATATTAAATTTTACTATGATGGAAGGAAAGCGTCGGTGGATATTTGATTGTGGCTGTACTGTACTCTGGCTAAAGTTATAGGAACCCTCTATCTCGTTCCATAAAGGGTGAATATCATGGAGGAAAGTATTATAATAATCACCTTTATCATATTTTGCATTACATTTACTATCAGTTATCTTAATTATCACTTTCTTTCATCCAGTATGCAAATCAGTGTCAAGTTATTACCTGCTTATCGTGGAGACGTTTACAAGAATAATTTCAATATATCAAACTCTTTTTGTATGTCAACTTGTTCGTTTGCCTTCACATCAATTCATACCAAGGCCTAACTCATATTAATGCGTGACCCATATTTGCCGGTGTAAAAAAAAAAAAAAAAAAAAAAAAGTGTGCAAGATCTGACACAATTCGATTAAGGAAATGAAAATAAACTGGCTATTGATTCCTCCAAACTATGCCAGACAACAGACCTTTCATACAGTTTTACAGGTATAGATAGTGGATGTGTTTTGTTGTGTGGTACAGAGGCTTCGTAAAACTCCACGTGGCTCACAACATACGACCCCCTATATTATTATGATATTGTAAGCGATAATGAGACCTTCACTTTAGGCACTGTCTGTCAATCAACACTGTAATTTGGGCTTTAGGATTTGAAAAGTTCGCTTGTTGTGACATTTGTGAAAGGAAAATGTCAGTGAGTATGTATGTGCATGTATGTGTGTGTTTAATTAATGTACACGTAAACTGTATACAGAGGATATTATTGTGTGAACAGTTGTTTAAGTATTGAATATCTTTGTCGAGGGAATTCCACTGTGTCAATATTTACTAATATATTAAGGGAATAGTATACTTAATTTGGTACATTGGAGTGCATTGATTCCTCCAAAGTACTGCTTGCCTGTTGACTGGGAAAGTTTAGAGGAATCAGATGCTATATTATTTACCACTACTTTACTACCTCCTTAATCAGTTGTGCCTCTGAGCAACTCGTATATAGTGTTACAACCTAGTGACTGCTTTCCCTCCGTCCCTTCCTGCCCCGCCCCACCCCGCCCCGCCTCACCCCGCCTTGCCCCGCCTATACCTGCCTGCCTTGTGTGGTGTGCAGTGGCTGAAAGTGAAGGTTATTCATGCACCCTCACCCACTTCAAACCAACAAACCTCATACACCATAACAATACAACAAAATATATGCTGTGTAATCTTTAAGTAATTACTAGTGACATTTGGTTTTATCTCTGACTCAGACGAGATACTAACTGTTTCTTACCGAGAGGAACAACTAATCATGCCGTTTAAAAGGTTAAAACCATCTCAATGGAACCGTAAACAACAGGTAACGCTTTGGACTATAGCAAAAGGATTCTACATGGCACAAGAAAGACAAACAAACCCCTTCCTTCAAGGATTAGGGAATTGTATATGCCACACGTACGTAGTAAACATTCGACCTTGCACTTTTTACGTCCACTTTATTCCCAAACACTTTTTCTGGAGCTAATGGGTATCTGAGGCCCATCTGTTTATTGTGTACAGTTTGTATCAACGTATGTAGTACTTATAAAGGGGAGAATATGCACCATGATTTGAAATTAGTGTGGTATTTTAACTCCTCTTTCATTCATCGTTTATTCTACCGTCTGTTTACACTATAACGAATTAAGGTACAGATGCCACATGTCTCTAGAGTGATGCCAGATGCCTTCGAAAGCGTTCAAGGATTAATGAAGGCAATTGGACCCTTGAGGCGCCTTCCTTCCTTCCTTCCTTCTTTCCCTCCTTCCTTCCTTCCTTCCTCCTGTTCACACACCAGTATTAAAAATCTTATAACAATGGTCTGTATGCAAGAATATCCGTGGTGGTGTTGACGATGGTGTGGTGCCTGTACGATGACTCCAGGGACACCACAATATAGAGTCATCGTACCGGCACCACACCTTCGCCAACACACCACCAATGTTGTTTCTTGCATACGACCCAATGTTTGCCTCTCGATTAAACCTGATGTTTTCTGATGGTTGATAGGACTGCCAGGGGGACGGACGATCAGAGGGGATTATTAAAGTTCAGTAGAGCCTTCCAATACACACACACAGACTACACTATACCTCTTTATTAATCATACTTATAAAATGGGATGAATTGTGATATATTTTTGTAATCGTTTGGCTTTTTTTTTTACCCCATGCAAGAAGTGATGCAAATTTGAGGTGCGTATGTGTTTAATGTATACCCTTTAGCATTTGAACGTCAGGACTACTACAGATCTCCCATAAATTGCTTGCTATGAACAACTAATACCTGTTTACTCCAAGTTTCTATATTCAGCAAACTTGACCCACTATAAAATGTAGATGATCTTTACCTACTTTTCAATCGCTGTGTGTTTGTGTCAGCTTAATTGAGGGGGTCAGTACAACACTTCCTTTTGTCTTTCTGTCTGTAGTGGAAAAGAAAGAATTGGTGGGCCCCCTGACTATGTATTGTGGGTAAAGTGGATAAAGAATCACGACAACAACATCGACGACAGCTTGAGGAGGAGGGGAGGGGCAATTCAGTACTTCCCTTTGTCTCCTCTAATAACAAGATGTTGACCTTTTTATACGATACGTAGCGGCCCTGACCTACTATGAATGACAGTCACAGCAGCCAGCCAGACAGCCTCTCGACGTGATCATGATCATTTCCTGTTTACTAATGAAAGTGAAACTGCCGACGACGGTAAAATAAATCCGTCATGTTGTCCTACTTCTATCTTTTGACACAACTACTCAGTGTCTTCTTTTTTTCATCAAATTTTTACTTAACTACTGCTACTCATAGGCTTTTGTTTTTCTTTCACTTTTTTACCGCTGTTTTTGTGAGCCATAGAAAGGGAAAATGATATACAAACAAAAAAATAATTTGATTAGTACCGTAGTTCACCTTCTGCTGAGGTTGTTTCTATAGGTTAGGTTAGGTACAGTCACCAGCATAAATACCTTTTCAATGGTGTTGTTTCTTGGGCAGTGTTTGGAGGATTTAGAAAACATCACTAAATTTAGGGGATGATTTGTGTAGAGCGTATTAGAGGGAAACTAATTCCTCCAAAGTACGCAAGATAACAGACTACCACAGTATCTATGAGTGTTGGATCTGTTTTATTGTAGAGCTTTGAGGGCTACATAAACTCCAAAACACCCACAACAACAACAAACAACATCTAGAGTGTGAAAGCAGGGATGATACACTATATACACCTTTTGGTAATATATTGGAGCACCGTGATCCCTCCAATGTATGCCAGGAAACAGGACCAGATGGACAAAAACAATGGTAGTAGCCTGTTGCTTGGAATAGTTTAGAGGATTTTTTTCAGCTTCTCCAGATATACCACCAACACAGTACTTTTAAGGACCCTGTGATCGTGTATGAGACCTGGTGGCATCTGATTCCTCCTGACCATGCCACGAAACAAGCTCCTTCCATATAGGTAGTGTTTCGTGGCAATATTTGAAGGCCTCACTAACCTCCAATTTTACCAACTACATCACAGGTCCCTTAATTAACTGGGCTGGCGTACGTGATGAAGAACAGGTAAATAATTGCGTCTGGTCCACCGTACAATTATTACTTTCCAATGGTGTACAGTTGTGGACAAAAGTTAAGCCACACCAGCCAATCTAACCACAACTTATTTTGATAGTGAAGGTGTACTGAATTAATGTTGTGTGGCTGTGTATGTACGATATAAGAATGTAAATACGTGTACAGTCGAGGATAAAATTGTCTAGTTTTACTCGAATTTGCAAATAATAATAAAGACAACAGCTTCAGAAACAACAACAACAATAACAACAACAACTCAGTAACTCCTGTTGAAATGCCTTCCTCCTTTATTATTTTTATTCATTGTCTATATAAATAAAAAAAATAAAGTCATGTCCAATAATCACGTTTAAGATAATTTGTTTGAGGATAGATTGAGGCTTTACCGTTAATTGTAAACACCTGGAGACTATTTATTAATTTTAGTGTGTTGTTGGATATACAGTATTGCCAAGTCACGTCTCTTATGGGTAACAGTCAAGGTCGAAATGTCTGTGGTCTTTCCTCTGTCTAATGGGGAGCTCTGAGACACACCCTGAAGAGATATACAAACATACATATATATACATACCTACCTACCTACTTTGATACATTCATACATACATATATATACATATCTACCTACTTTGATACATTTATACATACATACTTACATGCATACTGTACATACATACATAATTTCATACATAATATATACATACATACATTCCTACTTTGATACATACATACATACATACACACATTCCTACTTTGATACATACATATATACATACATACCTACTTTACTACATGTGTTGTCACCTGGGAATCTTGGTTGTGAAATAAACTAACACACACAGGTGAGTTGTGAGTTCAGCAGAGACATACATACATAAGGCTGGTGGTGTTCATGGCCCAGGGCAAGAAACTGGGTGGGTCATGTTTCTTGAACTGGCTTGAAGGAATCACCAGTCTCCAGTCCACCTATATAAACATCAACAACATTATCATCCATTCCCACGCTTCCCATTCTCCAACTCAACTTTGTACCTATTGCCAAACGTCGCTTAGAACTACTTATATATTATGGAAAACTAAAATTGGTCCAGTTTACTAGTCTGGTAAATATGTAGAAGGAACGAGTTGAAGACAATTGGAGTTTCCGCACAGGGTAACAAAACAAAGTCCATCCAATTGTTGACGTCCTTGGCATCCTACCCACCCACCCCTCTCCTCCTCCTCCTCCTCCTCCTCCTCCTCACCCCTCCCAGTCACCACACCCTGCCCCTTCCTTGTCTGCTACCCCTGCCTCACTCCACCCCAACCATACCTTCTCTCCAACCTACTCAGTCCCTACTTCCCTGCCCCTGCCTCACTCCACCCCATACATAATTATATACTGTACCTTTCTCCAACCTACTCAGTCCCTGCCCCTTTCCTTTTCTGCCCTGCCTTACTCCAATCAATTCATATCTTCTCTCCAGTTCAGTCTCTCTTTGCTTCTTTGCCCCTTCCTTATTTGTCCTGGCTTACTCCATTCCATTCATATCTTCTCTCCAATTCAATCCCTCCATTCCTCCCCACCCCTTCCTTATCTGTCCTTCCATAATATACCTCATACATACTTTCTCTCCATTTCAACTCCTTGCCTCTCTGCCCCTTCCTTACTCCACCAAATACCCTCAATCCAACTCACTATAAATGTCCCTCTCTCCCTGCCTCCCCCCCCCCCGTCCCATTGTTCCTCTCTTCCACTCTTGACTTCTCTTCAACTTGCCTCTCTATCCCTCCCTCTCTCACTCTTCCCTTTTATCTTTTCTACAATCCATCCCGCCCTCCCTTATTTCTTCTTCACTCCACCTCTTCCTTCCTCCATACGTGCTTCAACCCATCTAACCCCTCCCTAATCCCTGCCTAATCCTCCCATCCCCTCTCCTTCCTTTTACCTTCATCATTCCAGCTCACCACTCCCTCCCTCCTTCCCTCTATATCTTTTCTCTGATCTATCCCTTCCTTCATCCTCATCCCACCCTAACCAATGGAACTCCAAGGAATGTGAATAAAATGAATAACAGTAAAAGGAGAGAAAAATAAAGTCAGTAAAAGAATAAAAAAATATAGGCAAACAATTCCAGTCGACACAGCAGACCTTAAGGGAAGATTATTTTGTTGGTGAATAAGAAGGTTTTGATTACTCCAAACTATGCCACGAAACAGATCCCCTATTACAGATGTACTACCATTGAGGGCGTCTGTTTTCTGGCATAGTTATAGGAGGGATCAGAAGCCTTCCAATTTGCAATAAAAAAATATCTCCCCTCTAGGACCCTGTGATCGTCGACAAACATGAATGTGAGACTTCTGATTCCTCCTGACTATGCCACGAAACAAACTCCTTCTGTATAAATGGTGGTGATGGTGGTGTTTCGTGGCAATGTTTGAAGGACTCATTTACCTCCATCACGGTTCCTTCCCTTAACAAAACACTCTTTCCTTCTCTATTTATGATGTGGTCTGAGTGTAAACAAACCACTGACTGTCAGGGTAAGAAGAGTGGCAAAGAAACAGAGGAGTGGTCGAGAATGAGTTGAGTGTTGTCAGTCATATACAGTAACAGTGGGCAAGTCAAGCAAAATAATTACTCTATCACACTATCTATATTCTACTCTTGAAAACAAACTTCAGAATTATCCTCCCATGAATGAAAACTATATCAGGGAGGAGAGAAATAATAATAATAATAATAATAATAATAATAATAATAATAATAATAAAGGTAACAGATTAGGATTTAGATATAGAGTATAAATTATAAAAAGAAGAGGAAAATTTGGCTGGACTGTAAATATAGATTCTCATTTTGCAAACTGGATTACGAATATATTATCATCTGGTGTCAAGGAGGTGGGTGAGTGTGTGTGTGTGTGTGTGTGTGTGTGTGTGTGTGTGTGTGTGTGTGTGTGTGTGTGTGTGTGTACTGGCATTTGGAAAGTAGGAAGAGTGGTGTGAAGGGCAGACGAGAGAAGGGGAGGGAGAGGAATGAGGTGAGGGAGTGAAAGAGAGGGAGAGCAATGTGTAGGGGAGGGAGAGTGGAAGGTAGGTAGAGGAATATGGGTGAGAGAGTGGAAGGAAGGAGAGGATTGGGTTGAGAGAGAGTGGAAGGAAGGAGAGGAATGTGGGTGAGGGAGTGGAAGGTAGGGAGAGGAATGTGGATGAGAGAGTGAAAGGGAGGGAGAGGAATGGGGACAAGAGAATGGAAGTGGAAAGAGAGGAGAGAGAGAGAAAGAGAAGACAACATGCAAGAGTGGATGGGAAGGAAAGGGAAAGTGCAAACAGTGAGAGAAAAGAAGAAGAAGGAGGATGTATGCAGGATGGGAAGGAGAGGGAAAGAGCAGGAGATGGAGGAGGATGTAGGATGGGAAGGAGAGGGAAAAAGCAGGAGATGGAGGAGGATGTAGGATGGGAGGGGGAGGGAAAAAGTCGAAAATGAAACAAAAGGGAAAAAAGTAGAATGAAATGAAAGGGAGAGAGGAGAGGAAAGATAAAGGTCGAGTGAAAGGGAGGAAATGAGAGAACAGAATGCAAAAGAGTAGAGAAAAAAAATGAGAGAGTAGAAATCGAGAATGAAAGGGAAAGAGGAAAGGAAAGATAAATGTCGAGTGAAAGGAAGGAAATGAGATAGCAGGAGGAGGCAAGAGAATGGAAAAGAAAAAGAAATAAAAGGGAGAGAGGAAAGAGAAGATAAATGTCGAGTGAAAGGAAGGAAATGAGAGAGTAGGAGGAGGCAAGAGAATGGAAAAGAAAAATAATTGAAAGGGAGAGAGGCAAGAGAATAATGAAAGAGAACCACAAATACATAAACATATATTATCATTATTTTCTTTTATCATGGGCTGGATGGAGGTGACGAAGGTAAATTATTTTGACTAGACACGGGTTGAACTATTGTTATTTTTTAATTAAGTGTTCGGTTGGATGGATGGGGACAATAGCTCTTTTTTTTTTTTTTTTTTTTTTTTTTTTTTTTTTCGTATAGACCTTCGGGATTGTTACTGGAAACTAAATAATCAAACCATCGGATGAAGTGATTGAAGTTATTATTATTATTATTTTTTTTTTTTTGGTGAAGTGACTAAATAATCTTGAAGTGATTTTTTTAGGGTGAAGTAACATTGAGGTGATTGAAGTGATTTTTTTTCTTAGGTGAAGTGACTAACTAGCATTGAAGTGATATTTTGTCTTAGATTCAGTGATTAACAACAATTTATTAATAGGCTTATGGGGATATTTCAGAGGCTTCATTACACATCCAATAGACCTCCCCTTAAATAAAAAATAAAAAAAATAAATAAAAAAAAATAAAAAAAAATAATAATAATAGTAATAATAATAATAATAATAATAATAGTAATAATAATAACAGTAATAATAATAATAATAATAATAATAATAATAATAATAATAATAATAACAAAATAGGAAATATAACCATGCACCCCAAACCCAACAAACAACATAACAAAACATAACATAACATAACATAACTCACCCCTTTGTTGGTCAAGGTGTGGATGCTTAATTAACCTTTATAAAACCTTGACCATAAATTTCCCTTTTATATATATATATATGTTTTTTTTTTGTTCCTCCCTCAAGTTAACACGAACCAATATACATAATTTTTAATATTCTTTGTGGGGAGGAAACATGAACATAGAAAATATTATCATTATTAGGTATACAAACGTTAATTTTTTTTTTTTTAGGTATACTGTACAAACGTTAAAAAAAATATTATTTTCGGGAATTCAAACGTTAAAAAACATGATTATTTTTCAGGTATTCAAACGTTAATTAAAAAACATTATATTTAGGTATTCAAACATTACAAAACATTATTATTTTAGGTATTCAAACGTTAATTAAAAAAACATTATTATATTCAGGTATTATTCAACGTTAAAAGTCATTATATGATTTCATTCAGGTATTCAAAAGTTGCAACACTAAATTTATTATATTCATGTATTGAAACGTTGCAGACAATATTATTTTTCAGGTATTTATCATAACCCACACACATAACCAGACAACAACACGCTGTCACTTTACATAATACTGAACAACTCGGATTAACCCCAGACGAGTCAAGGGGTCAAGGCAAAGGGTTAAGGGAAGGGAAGGGTAGAGTTTAGGTATTTTTGGAGATAATTATTCCTCCAAACTACTCGAAACAACATTATTTTTTTCCATCCGGTCCTGTTTCCTGGCATACTTTGGAGGAATCAAGGCACTTCAATGTACCAAAAGTATACTCTTCCCTTAATTTAGAGGTGGGGGTGGGGGTGGGGGTCTGGCGATGATGGTGATTCTGCAACCTCACCATCCATCCCATGAACGAAAGAGAACACGATACTGTATTAGGAAGGAATGTCCACAGGTCACATGTTCTTCCGCTCAGGTGACTACACAACCTGAAACATCCCATCCTCACTCACGCTTTCACAACACACCGGAAAATAAAAATAAAAATAAAAATAAATACAAATAAAAATGATAATAGGTTCGTGGGTGATTCCTTTCCGCTGTCCTCCTGAGCCTCGTGGTCTTAAGTTAAGAAAGGGAGGCTTCGGTATGTAAAGTCGTCGAGGACAAAAATGGTCCTTCCTTCCTCTTCGATTATCAGGAAAAAAATTACAACAGTTTCATGTCGGGCGAGGGTTGTCCATCGCTAAATAAATTATCCCTCTAGAAATATGCCACGAAGATATTCTGAAACATGTGGACTTTCAGTATATATATATATATATATCTTTAATTTTGCTGTGTGATGCGTATAATTTTCAAGTCATGCGCGAACTAACAAACACTACAGTTATATTTATATCATATTAGAAAGATACAACCAAAGATTGATATGAGGATAAAGCAAGACTTCCCAAGGCCTGGATGACACCGTTGGAAGTAGGAGAATGTTAACAATTATAGGGAGGTATAGGACAGAAAGCACGAAGGAAATAGAAGGAAAAGTAATACAGTTTGAAACCCAAGACACAGGGATAACCGAGACAAAATAAAAATACGGTGGAAGTATTTTTGGAGGGAAGGAGCCACTGGTCACTCTGAAATGTGCCATGGAAAACACACGAGTACTTCATTATTATACCATGGAGTAGAGAACATCTGTTTTATGGTATTGGTTGGAGAATTCAGTAATCTATCCCATTGTCAGAAAATAATACACGAGTAGAGACCACCTGGTTTATGACATTGGTTAGAGAAATCAGTAGTCGTCCATCACACTGCCTCTACCCCGTCAAAAAAAAAAAAAAAAAAAAAAAAAAAAAATAATAATAATAAAAAAATAAAATTACCTACTGTTGCCCCACACTTCCCTAGAATTCCAAGGTATATGGAGGTCGCAAAAACTCCCTCCTGGACATGTACGTATCCTTGGCTGTCGTCTTTGTCCTTCCTTTTTTTTTTAACATCCTAGAAATATTTTTTTTAGTCAATATTTACCGACAGCCGATGAAGAAATTAAGTGAGAAATCAAGTGTTGTAATATACCAGTGTGTGTGTGTGTGTGTGTGTGTGTGTGTGTGTGTGTGTGTGTGAGCGCTGAGATACAAGCTTCAGCACTTAGATAGATAATACACACAAAAAATAGATAGATATAAACAAAAAAACACACACACACTTCCAAGGTTTACAAAACTCCCTTATGGGAAAAGTGTTGAAATATTTTATCCACTAGTATGACAGATAAAGTTTGTATATATTGAACCAGTGATACCAATCAAAAAAAAAAAAAAAAAAAAAAAAAAAAAAAAAAAAAATAATAATAATAATAATAATAAAATAATAATAATAATAATAATGATAATAATAATAATAATAATAAAAATAATAATAATAAAGTTATATCTTCTCTTCAACAAATGGTGTGTTGGTATTTCCCTGACACACATAGAGAAAAATCATTACGATCGTGGGGGCTAAAGTGAATTTGTTTACCCAACTGAACATACATACATACATACATACATACATACATACATACATACATACATACATTCATACATACATACATACATACATATATTTTCACCATTGAGGGGGACTCGATTCTGAAGCACTTATGGACTCTGTGATCGTGTATGAAAATTGGAGGCTTCTGATTCCTCCTGACTATGCCATGAAACAATCTCCTTCCCTATAGGTGATGTTTCGTGGCCATATGTGAAGGACTCATTTACTGTACATCCAATATTCTGACAACATCACAGGGTCCATTAATATTTACTTAGTCATGCCAGTCAGCCATCATCATCATCATCATCATCATCATCATCATCATCACCATCATCATCATCATCACCATCATCATCATCATCATCATCATCATCATCATCATCATCATCATCATCATCATCATCATCATCACCATCATCATCATCATCATCATCACCATCATCATCACCATCATCATCATCATCATCATCATCATCATCATCATCACCAACCTGTTCCATCCAACTTTGGAATGTTGGAACTTTTTCTTGCATCTCATCCAAGCAAACCACAACTACTACAACTCCTTCTTCTTCTTCTTCTTCTTCTTCTTCTTCTTCTTCTTCTTCTTCTTCTTCTTCTTGCACCATCTCTACCTTCATCTTCACTTTTAGTACATCATCTTTATTTCTCTTTCGTGTCGTTCACTAAGACGGTAAAAGGAGAGAAATATATATAGTGAATTTTCCCCCAAACTGTGTCACGAAAACAAACAGATCCTTTATTGGTAACACTGAAAAGTTTTGTTTCCTTTTTAATTAATTGGATATTTTGGAGTCTTGTGAATGTCTTGTGAATTTAGGGGACAAGTTGTGGGTTGTGGGCGAAATGAAGGGCTAACGATTCCTCCAAATAAGCTGCTACAAAACACATCCTTCACTATAAAATTTACTGAGGTT
>JAWZYT010002246.1:0-2500 GCA_034508575.1 Petrolisthes manimaculis
AATGAGAAAGTCAAAGGAGGGATGTATGAAGGATGTGGGAGGGGTCTGGGGGGAGGGGGGGAGTGGTCTGGGGGGGGGGGAGTTGGTGGAAAAGGAAGGAAGGTAAAGAATTTGATTATATGTATCGAACTGAACTGTATATGTATACGTGTTAAACTTTATATACAATAATAACACATCTATATATCCAACCAACCAACCAACTAACCAACTAAAACTAATCTAAACTAACACCTCTGCTACCCAACCTTCCAACCAACAAACCTAACCTAACCTAAGCTAACCATCACATCTGTTTCCCAACCAACTTACCCACCCCCTCAACCATCCAACCAACCCACTCACTCAACTAAAAAAACTATCCTAACCTAACCTAACTTAACCTAGCTAACCTAACCTAACCTAACCTAACCTGACCTGACCTAACCTAACCTAACCTAACCTAACCTAACCTAACCTAACTTAACCTAGCTAACCCAACCTAACCTAACCTAACCTAACCTGGCTAACCTAACCTAACCTAACAAACCTAATCTGACCTGACCAAACCTAACCTGACATAAACTAACCCAACCTAACCTAATAAACCTAACCTAACCTAACCTAACAAACCTAACCTAACCTAACCTAACCTAACCTAACCTAACTTAACTAACCAATGTTTCCCTTTACAGTGACTGGCCTTTTGGATCGATTTATTGTACACTCAGTAACTTTATGGCCAACGTCACTATAGCAGCCAGTGTCTTCACTCTAATGGCTATCTCATTTGACAGGTGAGTACAGGTGTGTGTGTGTGTGTGTGATGTGTGTGTGTAGTGAAGTGAGGAAGGAATGGTGGTGGTGGTGTGTGTGTGTAGTGAAGTGAGGAAGGAATGGTGGTGGTGGTGGTGTGTGTGTGTAGTGAAGTGAGGAAGGAATGGTGGTGGTGGTGTGTGTGTTTGTGTGTGTATGTGTAGTTAGGAGGAATCAAAGACCTCCCCCCCAAAAAAAAAAAAAAATCACCTATAAATGAAAAAATCTCCCCTTAACACCACAATTTCTCGTATATTTATTTATATTCTAGATTGGTTTTGTCTATGATTTTTTTGTGGCCCTTAAAAATTTATTCTCGGTTGGTGGAGGCTCTTTGAAGATTTCTTGTATATATAAATTAGTTTTTTTTTTTTATGTTTTCTCAGTCTCGTATATATATATTTTTTGTTATTAATTCTTGGGGGTTTTTTTTGGAGCTCTTTGAAGATTTCTCGTATAATTATATTTTAGGTTTGTTTTATTTTTGTTTTTTTGTTTTGTTATTTTTGTTTTTGTCGTTAATTAATTCATTCCTTTTCGGTGATGGCATATGCAAGTTAATTTATGCATAACCTTCATCACTATTCATATTAACTGCATGGCTCTCTTCTCCTTCTCTATCTCCTCTTCTCCTTCTTCTTTATCTCCTCTTATTTTCTCTTCATCTTCTTTTTTATCTCCTCTTCTTCTCTCTTCTCCTTCTCTATCTCCTCTTCTCCTTCTTTATCTTCTCCTTCTTCTTTATCTCCTCTTATTTTCTCTTCATCTTCTTTTTTATCTCCTCTTCTTCTCTCTTCTTCTTCTCTATCTCCTCTTCTTCTCTCTTCTCCTTCTTCTTTATCTTCTCTTATTCTTTATCTCCTCTTATTCTCTCTTTTCCTTCTTCTTTATCTCCTCTTCTTCTCTCTTCTCCTTCTTCTTTATCTTCTCTTATTCTCTCTTCATCTTCTTCTTTATCTCCTCTTATTTTCTCTTCATCTTCTTCTTTATCTCCTCTTATTTTCTCTTCATCTTCTTCTTTATCTCCTCTTATTTTCTCTTCATCTTCTTTATCTCCTCTTCTTCTCTTTCTTCTTTATCTTCTCTTATTCTCTTTTCCTCTTCTTCTTTATCTTCTCTTATTCTCTTTTCTTCTTTATTTCCTCTTATTCTCTCTTCAACTTTATCTCCTCTTATTCTATCTTCTTCATCTGCTCTTATTCTCTCTTCTGTTTTTCTTCCTTCTCCTTCTCCTATTCGTCTTTTTATATTTCTTTTACTCCCCTTCCTCCCTCTATTCTTTTTATTTCTTTTTTTTTCTCTTCCTCCTCCTATTCTTCCTCTTTCCATTTCTCCTCCTCCTTCTTTCTCATATCTTCTTCTCTTCCTCCTCCTCCTTCTCCTTCAATGTTTCCTCTTTTCATTCCTCCTTTTCCTCCTTCTTTCTCACTTATTCTCTTCCTCTTCCTCTTCCTCCTCCTCCTCCTCCTTCTATTCTTCCTCCTTCTTTCTCACTTATTCTATTCATCCTACTCCTCTTCCTAATCTCTCAATCTCTGCCTCACACTTTTTCCTTCACTTATTGCCTTCCTCCCTCCTCCTCCTCCTCCCTCCTCCTCCTCCTCCTCCTCCTCCTCTTTCTCTCGTTATCACTTTCTTCTCTTTATTATTCTTTTATTAACCCTTCCCCTTTATTGGTATTACATTCTTGTCCCATCTTTATTAT
>JAWZYT010002246.1:12500-34535 GCA_034508575.1 Petrolisthes manimaculis
TGGCCATTGTCCCTTTATTTGAGTTACTATATTATGGGTTGTTCTATATTCATCTTTTGTGAAGTTATTTATGTTTATCTATTTTTTTTATTTTTGTGTGTGTGTGTTTTTTTCTTTTTTTATTTTTTCCTCTCCCCCCTTTTTACTTCCTGCTTCGTGTGTGTGTTTTGCTTTACTTATCTCCTTTACTTCCTGCCTCATTATTATTATTATTATTATTATATGTTACTTTATTTAATTAATTCCTTTTTTCATCATATATTCCTTTATTTCCTTCTTCGCATTTTCCATTTATTTCCTTTTTCTTCGTGTATTTCCTTTACTTCCTGGCCTCATATTTTCCTTTTATTTCATAATATAAAATAAATTAATAAACAACAACTACAACACCTACTGAATAATTTAAAATGTACACAATTTGCATAATAATTTTCATGAGCCAAAGAAAAGGATAATTTATATGCAAAAAATTAATGTCCACAATCTGCATAATAATTTTCATGAGTCAAAGAAAAAGTTAAATTGTATGCACAAAAATTGATGCTAAAATTATAATTACTTTCCCTTTTATCTCTTGAAATTAAAAGTCCATTAACTTTGTGCTGGTGTGACAATAATTAAAATGACACCTTGAAAAAAAATAAAAATAATATATATATATATATATATATATGAAACGCGCTGAGTATCACGATAATGATAATAATAATAATAATAATAATAATAATAATAATAATAATAATAATAATAATAATAATAATGATAATAATAATAATGATAATAATAATAAAAATAATAATGAATAATAAAAATAATAATAAATGATAATAATAATAATAAAAATAATGTCATTCATTTCCAGTTAAATATTCAGTTATCACAATGACATCAATTCATCCACAACACACACATAAAAAATAAAATAAATTATTAAAAAGAAAGCCCTGTAAAATAAAACGAGCGGCCCGTAAAAAAAAAAAAAATAATAATAATAAAAATAAAAGCTCAAAATACCGTATACAATCCATTATTATTATTTCTATTATTATTATTATTATATTACAGTGAATATGGGAAAGAAAAAAAGGGAGGGAGAGCAACAATACACACATTACACACAATAATACATTTTATAATATCACTCTTACTTTTATATTTACTTTTATGTTTCAGTTAATGTATTTGTGGGTCAGGTTTATGTGTATACGTTAGCAGGTATCCACAAGTGCTCATAAAAACACGTTTTTTTTATAGATATTATTATTATTATTATTATTATTATTTTTGTTATTATTATTATTATTATTATTATTATTATTATTATTAATATTATTATTATTATTATTATTTTTATTATTATTATTGTTATTATTATTATTGTTATTATTATTATTATTAATGTTACTATTATTATTATTATTATTATTATTATTATTATTAATTACATGCCTCTATTTCTTACCACTACAACCCCAGGTATTTCTAGCAATATACATACACACACACACACACGAGTATACACACACACACACGAGTATACACAAACACACGAGTATACACACACACAGGAGTATACAATCAAAATACCACGAGAAACATATTTACTACTGTCAATATTTACTACCATCATACATTACAAGTATACATTTGCCACTATACACCCCCACGTATGAATACTCTCCTCTATAATTATACACACTAAAACATACTACCAAAATACACCCATAAAACATACACACTACAACATATTATATCAAAATACACCCACAAAACATACACACACTCTTAATAGGTATTCATATTTGCTAAACGTGTCAATTTCCTCTGCTACCAATAACATACTGGAATATACAGTATACACCCAACCCAATTTATTGACCATACAGGTATACTACAGGTACAGTTGGCAGCATACATTCGCGTCCATCTCATGTACTTAATAATGTATTCTGAACCTCTTTGTATCTTAGCAACAACGTGTGAAGTATATCTGTTCATCTCTGTATTCAAATTGTGTTGTAACTTCAATATAGCTCTTGCATACGTAGGTGGAAATGAAGCGAACTTATGCTGCCCACTGTACCTATTGCAGACACATGCACTGCCTATATATATATTGCACTGCATCAATAAACTACTTGTATGCAACATCATGATTTATTACCACACACTGACAATCACTGTAGTAACACACACACACACATACATACACAACACCATGCACTACAAGCACCACAACACACCACACCCCAACACACAACAAAACAAAACACTACCACACAACACAACACACTACCATCAAACACAACACACACCCCAACACACAACACACACCACCACACAACACAACACACTACCATCAAACACAACACACTACCATCAAACACAACACAACACCCACGCTGAATGGCTCAATAACCCGAGCGGGGAAAAACCGGAAATAAGTATTACCACGATAAAATGCACATGAAAGGTGATACACAGAGGCCTTTTGAATGTGTTGAATAAACTGGGAATGAAGGTTTTATGCATGGTGTTACTGAGTGAGTGAGTGAGTGAGTGATAGACTGATAGATAGATAGATAGATAGTTGGATGGTGTGACTGATAGACTGATAGATAGATAGTTGGATGGTATGACTGAGTGAGTGATAGATAGATATAGATAGTTGGATGGTGTGACTGAGTGAGTGATAGATAGATAGATAGTTGGATGGTGTGACTGAGTCAGTGATAGATAGATGGATGGATGGTGTGTATATACATGTATGTGTCTGTGTGTGTGTCTATCAATAAATAAATAAGTGCCCATAGCCTACAATCACTACCTCACCCAAACCAACCCAACTTTATCCCGTTCTCTTCATTTGCTTATAATTATATAGGTATGTATTTCTGATAACTCTCTTTCTCTCTCTCTCTCTCTCTCTCTCTCTCTCTCTCTCTCTCTCTCTCTCTCTCTCTCTCTCTCTCTCTCTCTCTCTCTCCGCCACAGATTCAGGTCGTATTTCCGTGAGGTGGTGGTCCAGTGTGTGACGGGGAGGTGTTGTTGTCTGCCTTCCACCTCGGCCACCTCCTCTTACCTCGACTCACCTCACCTGGGCAGACGAAGACATGACAGCCTCGACCACACCTCACGTACTCGATCTGGTAAGTAGGTGTGTGTGTGTGTGTGTGTGTGTGTGTGTGTGTGTGTGTGTGTGTGTGTTGTGTGTGTGTTCTTTTGCTGTGTGTGTGGGTGGGTGGGCTGAGTCAGTTTTTTTTTTTTTTTTTTTTTAATTACTGTGTGTGTGAGTTCTTTTGTTGTGTGTGTGTGTGTGTGTGTGTGTGTTATTTTGATTCTTTTGATTTGTGTGTATATATGTATGTGTGTGTGTGTTAATATATATTTTACATAATATTGAGTCGAGTTTTTAGTCCTGCATGATTACATACAAAACAGGCAAGAACACCATCGACAACAACAACAACAACAACAACAACAACAAAATCATCCCCCACCACACACACACACATATACTCTTCTTTACACACTTTTAACGATCTCTTTGCGTTCCTAAGTCGACCAGAGCCTCCCCATTACCGTGGTCTAATAGCGGTATATATATCCCTGAGGTTGGTTGGCTAGGCTATACCATAACCCCTACCAACCATTCCCCCCCTCTATACACACACACACACACACACACACACACACACACACACACACACACACACACACACACACACACACACACACACACACACTACCATCACCACTACCACCACCACCTCCTCTATACACACACACACACACACACACACACACACACACACACACACACACACACACACACACACACACACACACACCTTCACCTTCAGGATTGGTGCCCCAGTATTGTTTGTGTTGTCTATATTATAAGGTATATAGTGAAGTGAAGCTGTTTGCACCACTGGGTTACGATAGAGCACGGAATAGCGGCTGCATGGGTTCCTTATTGCTTACGTCTATCTGTTGCCATTGTGTGTGTGTGTGTGTGTGTGTGTGTGTGTGTGTGTGTGTGTGTGTGTGTGTGTGTGTGTGTGTGTGTGTGTGTGTGTGTGTTGGAAGTAAATATATGTGTACTCTTTATATTTGTTTATCTATTACTATAACACATTGAAGGCTGATGTAGACAGACAGACTTGTAAGTGATAAGTTTATATGAATGATTTATATATGTATGTATTTTATATATATAAGTTGATATGACTGTTTTATATATGTTTGTGTTTATATAATATATATGTAGGTTTATATGAATGTTTTATATGTGTGTTTTAAAAATATAATTATGCATGAGTAATATTATGTATATTTTATATATGTATGCCTTTTAAAACGATAAATATGTATGTTTATATGAATGTTTTATATAATATCCAAGTTATTTTATATATTATATATACCGGTATATTAATATGTATGTGTTTAAATACTGTATATGAGTATGTTTTAAGTATGTTTATATGTATGTGTTACAATACTGTAGGCTATATGAGTATGTTTTAAGTATGTTTATATGTATGTTTTAAGTATACATGTTTCCCCACAGGTATGCCCAATTGTCGCTACAGTGCCAAAATGAAGCCTAAACAGGTGGACAACTTCTTCATCAGGGACCTGAACTACGGCAGGTCGACTGTGGTGGTGGGTGCAGGTGGAGGTGCAGGTGGAGGTGCAGGTGCAGGTGGAGGTAGAGGTAGAGGTGGTGGTGGTGGTGGTGGAAGTGGAAATGGAGGTGATGATGGTGGTGGTGGTGGTGGTGGTGAGGATGGTGGTGGTGGTGGTGGACGGGGACAGAACAACAACAACCACCAACAACAACACCCACCACCACCACCATCACCATCACCAACACAGCAGTACCATCACCACAACAACTATCATCACCACCCTAATCATCACCAAAACAACCATCGACTCTCACCCATCGACAACAACAAAACCTGGCAAAGATCCCAACAGTGCAATCAAAATGGTCGAGGTGCTGGGCTTAACCTTTCCAACAACTCCAAACCACAACAACAACAACAACAACAGCAATCACAACAACAGCAACAATCACAACAACAACAGCAGGGGGACACCGATTCCTCCGTGGGTAAAGGAGATGTGAATGGAGTGGTGATGGGTTGTGAAGGGGTCGTGAGAGAAAAGCACGAATCTGAAGAAGAGGGGGCGATACAACAACAACAACAACAACAACAACAACAACAACAGGAGGAGGAGGAGGAGAAGGAGAGAAGAAGAGTTCAATCAGTACAGGGTAATGGTGGTGGTGGTGGTGGTGGTCGTGTAAATGGTAGTGGTGGTGGTAGTAGTGGTGTTGGGAGTGGAGATGGTGGTAGTGGTGGTGGTGTTGGTGGAGATGGTGGTAGTGGTGGTGGTGTTGGTGGAGATGGTGGTAGTGGTGGTCGTGTTGTTGGGGGTGGAGATGGTGGTGATAGTAATGTTGTAGGAAATGATGGTAGTGGTGGCGTTGGTGGAAATGATGATGGTGGGAGTCTTTTATTGATGATGGAGACACCCTTAGCGTCTCCACTCCTCTCACCGACGTATGAACTTCTCCATTCGCCTCTAACAGATGGCGCTGCACCCTTTAGATACACCAGTAACAACTCCCTCACCTCGCTGGTCGGGAGGAATAAAAGAGACTGTGAAGGTGATAGGCGAAGACTGGTGGAAGGAGACGATATCGAAATGACCATCTTTAATCGAGGTCGGAAGAGTGTCTCCCCTCCAAACAACAACAACAGCACCAAGTCAGCAAAAACCACCAGAAGAGACCTGAAAAGAAACTCAGTAGAAGAGAGAGAGACAGTCAGTAGCTCAGTAGGGAAGGGAGAGACAGTCAGTAGTTCAGTAGGGAAGGGAGAGACAGTCAGTAGTTCAGTAGGGAAGGGAGAGACAGTCAGTAGCTCAGTAGGGAAGAGAGAGACAGTCAGTAGCTCAGTAGGAAAGAGAGAGATGGTCAGTAAATCAGTAGGGGAGAGAGGGACAGTCAGTAGTTCAGTAGGGGAGGGAGAGACAATCAGTAGTTCAGTAGGAAAGAGAGAAACAGTCAGTAGTTCAGTAGGGAAGGGAGAGACAGTCAGTAGTTCAGTAGGAAAGAGAGAGACAGTCAGTAGTTCACCAATAGAGGGAGAAGATGGCTGTCGTTGCAGTACCAGTAACACGTCATCTGTCAGCCAGTATCAAAAGTTGGGTACTAGGAAAGTGAAGGGTTCCATGGATGACCCCCTGAGGAACGCCGTCTCTAAGGAGGACATCGTCGCCTTAAATAGAAGCTCAACTACTTCAGCTCACACGGTGCACGAGGCTATTGAGGCCGTGTTGAGTCAATCGTACTCCAGCAACCAGCTCAGTAGGCCTCACCAGCAGCTCAACAATAGGACCATCACCACCACCACCACCAGTATTAGTAGTAGTAGTAGTAGTAGTAGTAGTAGTAGTAGTGGTGGTGGTAGTAGTCGTAGTCCAGACGGGTACAACAAGATTAAGAAAGGCAATAGTCTAGCCAATATCCCTCAAGAAATCATGTTATAATCAACTATGAAGGTTCAGAAAAGCAGAAAGGCAGTTTATAAAGCCAATATCCCTCAAGAAATCATGTTATAATCAACTATCAAGGTTCAGAAAAGCTGTTTATAAAGCCAATATAACTCCAGAAATCATGTGTTATCATTTACTGTCTCCCCATGTCAGTTTTCCCAGTCAGCTATATACAATCATGGTGCTTAGTTGGGTCATGCTGGGAGGTAGTGGTAGTAGGACTGTATATACTGTGTTATTGTACAGGGGAATGAAAACTTGAGAAGGGTGTGTCTGTGTGTGTGAGAGCTTGACTGAAGAAGATATCCGAAGTAGTTAAAGTATCCGATGTATTTGGTGAACATAAATACTGAACTACCGAACTGAATAAGGTACCAGTATCTGAAGTATTTGGTGACTATAAATACTGAACTACCGGTACTGTGTGAATGAAGGTACCCGGAGTATTTAGTGAATATAAATACTGAACTATATATTTGTTAGTGATAATAATAAAAATCTGAAATGTATGACAGATAAGTAACCACATCGATGTTAACACCTGTGGAATCAGAAAAATATGATGGTGGTGGTGGTAGTGGTAGTAGTGGTGGTGGTGGTGGTTGTGGTGGTAGTGGTGGTGGTAGGTGTTATGGTGGTTGTAATAGTGATGGTAATAGTGGTGGTTGTGATGGTAGTGGTAATAGTGGTGGTAATGGTGATGATAATAGTGGTAGTAGTGGTGGTAGTACTGTACTTTATAATTCTCATATTCATTTCATTACATTTTCCACCGTGTTATTTTACAGTATATATATTTTTTCAGTAAATAATGAGTGGTGATATATTTTCTTTACATTTACCATAGTATTATTATTATTATTATCATTATTAGTACAATTAATCATATCATCATTATCATTATTATTATTATTATTATTATTATTATTATTATTATTATTATTAGTAGTAGTAGTAGTAGTAGTAGTAGTAGTAGTAGTAGTAGTAGTAGTAGTAGTAGTACAATTAATCATATCATTATTATTATTATTATTATCATTATTATTATTATCATTATTATTATTATCATTATTATTATTATAATTACTATTAATCATATCATTAATATTATTATTATTATTATTATTATTATTATTATTATTATTATTATTATTATTATCATCATTCTCATTATTATTATCATCATCATCATCATCATTTTACAATTTCTGGAGGTACAATTATGAGCGGTGGTTCTTTCTTTCTTTTATACACAACACTTTTTCCTACCCAATGAAAAGATATTAATGAACGGGACTAATGGGAACCAGCAGGCGTTGTTACACACACACACACACACACACACACACACACACACACACACACACACACACACACACACAGAGCTCCAACCAAACAAACAAACAAACAAGCCACTTCCATATACAGTAGATGTGTGTGTCCGTGTATATGTATGTGTGTGTGTTTCGTGGCAATATTTGAAGGACTCATTTATCTCCCATTTTCTGACTGTGAATATAAATTGTCACTAAAATTAAAATATTTGTCAACCTCGTCCTAATCTACACCATAAACAAACAAAAATTTTATAGACCAATTTTTATCACCCAGTAGTTTATTGACAAGGGTTGGAGTACCACCCTCGATATCACCACCACTACTACTACTACTACTACTACTACTATCACCATCACCACCTATTTAAGTTTAAGGGAATTAAATCATGTAAGTACCACCACTATCACTATCACCACCACTATCACTACCACCACCACTATCACTACCACCACCTCTTTTAAGTGAAAATGTAGGGAATTAAATCACACGCCACTATCACCACTATCACCAACACTATCATCACTATCACCACTATCACCACCACTACCACCAGCAACACCACTAAGGCAATTAAAGAATGGATAACTGTATGTATGTATGTATATTTTTATGGTCCCCGAAAAAGGAGATGATGATAATAATAATAATAATAATAATAATAAAGATAATAATACAAAATGTTACATATAAAGAACAATACAATATACATGTAATAATTAACATAATGTCAGTGTATTGTTTGTATTATTCTGTATGTTGAAGTGTTGCATACTGTATTATTATTACTGTATGCTGATCTAAATGTCTTGATTAAACAATAAGAAATAAATAAAAAAACTAATATGTCTTCATTATATTTTAGGATTATTAGTAACAATTATTGGCCTTGAGAGTGGGAAAGAAAACTATGTGAGAGAGAGAGAGAGAGAGAGAGAGAGAGAGAGAGAGAGAGAGAGAGAGAGAGAGAAAGTGCAAGTGGCTCTCCTTGACCCTGGCCTACTACTGGGGGGGCTTCAGCTTGGGACTTCCCTTATATACCTACCACCTGCCTGACTACCTAACATGCGCGCCAAAACAACTCGATGACGTCATAAACTTCGCGCGTAATCTGGATTCCCGAAGGATGTACAAATCTACTATGCAATACCTATTTCTCTTTTCCTTCTGGTGTCTTCTCTTTGTTTTTTTGTTTTGTTTTATTATTATTATTATTGTTGATATTGTTGTTGTTATTGTTGTTATTATTATTATTATTATTATTATTGTTTTATTATTATTATTTTATTATTATTATTATTGTTTTATTATTATTATTGTTTTACTGTTATTATTATTATTATTATTATTATTGTTTTACTATTATTATTATTATTATTATTATTATTATTATTATTATATCTGCTGTACCTATGTCTGTTTTGTCCCTGTCTCAACCTTGTCCCATTCATCTTTCACCCTTGTCTCTCACCTTTCACCCCATCCACACCTCAGTCCCACCCAACCCATGTACACCCAATAATTATCACCTTTTATAAACTAAATGCAACATCACCCTTGATATGCCACAAAAACAGCAACACCAACAACAACACCAAAAACAAAAATAACACCAACAACACCACTGCCACCACCACCAACAACATCACCACCAACAACAACAATAACATTAACACCAACAACAACACAGTGAAATGGTGACGATAGATTTAACGATCAATCCAGTTAATCGCTCCCCAGGAAATTGGTGTTGTGTGTGTGTGTGTGTGTGTGTGTGTGTGTGTGTGTGTGTGTGTGTGTGTGTGTGTGTGTGTGTGTGTGTGTGTGTGTGTGTCCAACAGTAGAGCCTCATCATCCTATTAGACCAGACCACACGTGCTGCCAACCCAAGGATTTCAGAAATGCCAAAACAAAAAGAGAGATAGATTAGTTATAATTAAAGTGTGCTCTTGTGTTCCTAGTTTCACAATGCAGCGAGGAGATGATGATCAGGGTAAAATATACATATGTAGTGGTGTGTGTGTGTGTGTGTTTGATGCCCAACTTTTGACACGTGTCTTGTGTGTGTGTGTGTGTGTGTGTACATTAACCATCAGTAAACATAATAACTAAGAAATATAAACATAGGAATCTAACCAATAACTACATACCGGTACTGTATATATTTTTTTAAAGTTCATCGGAAATATTTGCATGAAAATGCAAATGAAAATATTTGCATCTTCCCTGGGTATTAAAAAAAATCAATGTACTATTCTGGAAAAAAGTTTCTTTGGGGGGTGCGGGAGTAGGGGACAGGCTTGGGGGAGGTGTTTGGGGGGTGTGAGAGTAGGGGGAGGGGTTAGGGGGGGGTTCGGGAATAGACTAATTAGGTTGCATTCACAAATTAATTAAATCCTTAGAGTTCCCTGCTAATGACATGTCTCTCTTTCTTTCTCTCTCTCTCTCTCTCTCTCTCTCTCTCTCTCTCTCTCTCTCTCTCTCTCTCTCTCTCTCTCTCTATGTATCTATCTCACACACACTCTTTTCTCTCTATCTCTCTCTAGACCTATTTATCTCTCTATCTCACACATACTCTTTTCTCTCTCTCTCTAGGCCTATTTATCTCACACACACACTCTCTTTTCTCTCTCTCGGTGGTGACATTATAACGAACAAAGCCTCAATTTAATATGAAGGATACAGACTCTCCACTAATGAGAAATAACACACACACATCCATAATAAAAACACACACACATATCGATTGAGGAAGCACAAATTATTAAACTGAGTCGATCATTAGAAGAACTCTCTCTCTCTATAATTATATAGGTACAAGTTTTTATCCTTATATATATGTATGTGTGTGTGTGTGTGTGTGTGTGTGTGTGTGTGTGTGTGTGTGTGTATTTTACCCTGATCATCATCTCCTCGCTGCATTGTGAAACTAGGAACACAAGAGCACACTTTAATTATAACTAATCTATCCCTCTTTTTGTTTTGGCATTTCTGAAATCCTTGGGTTGGCAGCACGTGTGGTCTGGTCTAATAGGATGATGAGGCTCTACTGTTGGACACACACACACACACACACAGAGAGAGAGAGAGAGAGAGAGAGAGAGAGAGAGAGAGAGAGAGAGAGAGAGAGAGAGAGAGAGAGAGAGGTGTGTGTGCTTAGACTCCAAGCCTTAGAGTAAAAAGTTAGCTATCTGTAAAATTATGTGTTTTGATTCTTAATTCATGGTGGGACGGGTGCATGAGAGAGTTAATGTGTGTGTGTGTGTGTGTGTGTGTGTGTGAGAGAGAGAGAGAGAGAGAGAGAGAGAGAGAGAGAGAGAGAGAGTTAGTGTGTGTCAAATATATCCAGACTATTGAAGGACAAAGCCAACCCTTCATGCAACAGGAAAACCCACAACACACACACACACACACAAACTCCTCCATCTCAGAAGGTCAACAATTAGCACCTCGAAGTGGAATTAAGGTATAACTCGACCAAGTGTATTACGGTACAGGGAAGGATAGAGCAATTCACCACTCATTTTGGTCTCTATCTGATTCTGTGTGTGAGTGTGTTTGTGTGTGATTCTCCCCCCCCCCCCCCTCTCTCTCTCTCTCTCTCTCTCTCTCTCTAATATTTAATGTTTTTTTCTGCATCTACCAAGCTTAATGAAAAGCACAAGAAACAAGCTAATCATACACAAACCTAACCGGTAATCAATCTAAAACACACACACACACAAATATATATATATATATATATATATATATATATATATATATATATATATATATATATATATATATATATATATATATATATATATATATATATATACTTCTTCCCTGTACTCTGATCAACTTGACATGAAAGTTAGCAAGCAGACATGAGGCGTGTGATTCTCCCCCAAACCACCCACCCCCTTATTCCCACCACCCCAGCGTTTCCTAGTTGGGTCCACTAATAATCTTAACTTCCCCGCCTCATCACGACCCACTGCTTCCATCCTTCCTCGGTAAAAACTAGTTCCTTCCTACCACACTAACTCACAAACTAATAACTAACTATAATTCACACTCCACACAACTTCCTTCCTCACTCACCCACACGAGTACATACATGCTTGCTGGGGTGATGAGAAGATGTTGTTGTAGTTGTTGTTGTTGTTGTTGTTGATTGTTTTGATATTGCTGATGTTGTTGGTGGTGTTTTTGATGATGTTTTTGTTGTTATTGTTGTTGTTGTTGTAGATGTTGATTTTTTTAATGTTGATGTTGTTGTAGATGTTAATGTTGTTTTTTATGTTGTTTTTGTTGTAGATGTAGTTGTTGTTAATGTTGTTTTTGTAGTTGTTGTTGTTGATGATGTTCTTGTTGTTGTTGTTGTTGTTGCTGTTTTTGTTGATTTTGATGATATTGTTGTTGTTGTTTTTGTTGATGATATTGATGTTGAAGCCTCTAAGACTATCTCTTGATGTGCCACATAACAGTTTATTTAGTTTATTGGAGCACCTTAATTCCTCCAATTCATTAAAGTATGCTATGCCAGGAAACAGGACCAGATGGAACAAAATTATATACAATGAATGATAACCTGCCTAACGATACCTAACCTATTGTTGCCTGGAATAGTTTGGAGGAATTATTAGTTGCTCCAGATTTACCAAAGGTGTGAATAAATATAGAAGGATTATTATAGCCATCTCATTTTAAAGTTTTGATTCTAGAGGGATATTTTTTAGCTGGTTTTTCACACACACACACACAACAACCACACACAACCACACACACACATACACAAACACACCACAACCACACGCACACACACACACACACACACACACACACATATATATATTTTCTTTAGAGGGAGGGGAGGGGAGAACATAGAAATACAGACCTACTCTCTCCCCACACGTAAATCATCACTAAGCATTATTTTATTAGCAGTATAGGCTAGTTAGATATAGGCCTAGTTGAATTATGGTAGCCTTCCAATTCACCAACCAACAAGAGAACCCCCCCTTAACTATAACATCAACAATAACAATAATAACATTAACTACAACATCTACATCAACAACATCAATAACAACATCTACATCAACATCAATAACAACATCTACATCAACAACATCAATAACATCATCTACATCAACAACTACAACATCAACATCTACATCAACAACATCATCTACATCAACATCAACAACAATATCTACATCAACAACATTAACAACAAGCTTTATAACCCTCTGAATTTAATTGAATGTCCTGGAAATAGACATCTCTACTTTACTTTATCTAATTATTATTATTATTATTATTATCATTATTATTATTATTATTATTATTATTATCCACTCTCCTTCCACTCCATGCACGGTTCTCTGTTTTCTTTTCTATTATTATTATTATTATTATCATCCACTTTTCTTTTACTTTTTTTTTCCATAATTTGTCGTGTGGGTTTAGCAAGCATGGGACTTAATAATAACAAAACTATTTCTATCACTAACTCGCTAACTATTCCCACTACCTTATAGCCTATCTGGGTCACCATTAATTAACTAAATAACTCTATAACAAATTGACTATGTACTAACAAGGACTATGAGAACACTCGTATTAAATGGTAGTAATAGAATGACTTGGTGGGTGAGAGGAAGAAGATGAGGTGGTGGTGGGAACTTGGGAAGAGGAGTGAAAGATGTGGGTGGGTGAGTAATGAGGATACACACACACACACACACACACACACACAGACACAGACACAGACACACACACACACACACAAACAGAGAGAGAGATATTAAAATGCCATCTGACACGTGCTTTGAAAGAGAGAGAGAGAGAGAGAGAGAGAGAGAGAGAGAGAGAGAGAGAGTTGGATGCATGGAGTGGGGAGGAGGAGGGAGATGTTTGGTGAGTGTGAAGGAAGGAGAGAGTGCCAACCCCTCAGTGCCACCCTCAGTGCCACACCAGTATATAAGGCAAGGCAGGCGTCTTACTCCTCACTTCACTCCTACTCTTCGACTTGTAAAGGTGAGCACACTCCTTCACTTATTATATATACTCCTTTACTTATTATATATACTCCTTTATTTATTATATATACTCCTTTACTTATTATATATACTCCTTTACTTATTATTATATATACTCCTTTACTTATTATATATACTCCTTTACTTATTATATATACTCCTTTACTTATTATTATATATACTCCTTTACTTATTATCATATATACTCCTATCTTTACTTCTCCTTCCTACCTTTACTTTTGTTAACATTAGAGTGCCTTGATTTCTCCTCCAAAGTATGTCAAGAAACACAGCCAGATGAACATAAATAATGGTGGTCTGTTGCTTGGAGTAGTTTGTAGCAATCAGTTGTTTCAGACTGACCAATTAACACAATACAGGAGCCACCTTAGTGAAGGGACCAATAGCTAACGTAAATAATGAAGTAAATGTAACCAATATATATAGAGAAGCAAATTATAATAAATATATATATAGAGAGAAGCAAATTATAACAAATATAATATATATATATATATATATATATATATATATATATATAATTATTTTTCTAAGTTGCTTTCTCTATAATTTAGGATGCCGATGGGACGAAATCATCTATATAATTTAAGTGACCCTATGATGTAGTCAGAATATTAGAGATAAGCGAGTCCTTCAAATATTGCCATGAAACACCATCTACATAGAGAGAGATTGTTTCGTTGCATGGTCAGGAGGAAACAGAAGCCACCAAGTCTCATACACGATCACAGGGTCCCTTAAGGTTTACTTTGACTAAACCCAAGGCACATTCTCAACCTTATAATGGTCACAGACGTATTTTCATATTACGGTTCAATATATAAACAAGCAATATCTTCCTATAAACTGTTCCCTTCTCACTCTCATATTGTAACCTTTCTTCCACCCTTCTCACTCTCACATTGTAACCTTTCTTGTACTTTACATCCTGACCTCATAGCCTCATATCTTGTTCTCATCTTCTCACAACTTGACCACAAACTTAACCTCGTACTTTGACGTCTTTCCTACAGATGAGACTGTTGGTGGTGCTTACAGTGGTGACAGGACTGGTGGCAGGGCAAGGGGAGCCTGCTGTGAAAAAGGAGGCAACAGTTGCATCAGCTACGGCTGGTACTGCTGCTGATCCACCACCAGCAGACCCAGCCGTAGAGGGTCGTTCAGGTGGTGCCAAACCTCGATTCTTTGGTGGTTCTCCTGGACTCTCCGGCCTCAACTTCCAGAATGGCGGCTTACTGGGTGGACATAATCCTGCCTTCCAGGGTGGACTTAATACTGGCTTACTGGGTGGACATAATGCTGGCTTACTGGGTGGACATAATACTGGATTACTGGGTGGACATAATGCTGGCTTCCCGGGTGGACTTAATACTGGCTTCCCGGGTGGACTTAATACTGGCTTCCCGGGCTCTAATTTAGGACTCCAGGGCTTTAATGGAGGTTTTGGTGGACCAGTAACTGGTAACTGCAGAAGATGGTGTAGACACCCACCACCACAAAGTGGTGTATACTGTTGTGAGAAAGGCACAGATCCCATCAGTCCTGTGGCACTCAAACCTGGATTCTGTCCTGGAATTCGACCAACTTGCCCAAGGTTCGCATCAGGTCCTGCAAAGTGCTCAAACGATGGCTCTTGTATCGGTGTGGATAAGTGCTGCTGGGATACCTGTCTCTGTAGGCACACCTGTAAGACACCTGTTCCTTTCCCACCACTATCCCATCAGACTGTAGTGCCTGGCACCTGTAACAATCGCGGCAAAAAATAGGTCCTTCCTCTTCATCATCTTGTAGCACCATCCCACCAACAACTCCCTCCCCCATCACTTAACCTTCCCTCCCAATACTCCCCTTTATTCACCACTGTTCCTCCCCCATCACTTAACCTTCCCTCCCAATACTCTCCCATCCTCACCACTGCCCCTCCTCCTTTACCCTCATCAACACAGTAGTCCAACCAATGCTGCAATTAAGGATCTACTGTCTTTAGTAATAGGGATGTGCTTTTATTTATATTTAGCTGTACTTTTATATGAGTTCTCTTATTGTACTCACCAAATGACTCTTTTTTTTATTATAGTGGTTACGCTTTTTGTATATATAATGAAAAGATAAAATAAAAGTGCTAAATATTACTGGTGTGTCTTTTTTATACTAATTATCATCTCACTCTTATAATGATATTCCTCGACACATGATAAAATTATTCCAACTTTCATTATAATATTCCTCGATATCTGATAATTATTCTCACTCATATAATTATAATATTATGTTCATTGATGAAACCTATACCCTCCAATACCATCACCACAATAACCCCAACCACAACCACTATATACCTCCACCACAACCACCACTATCACCACTAGAAAAACAACTACTACTACCACAACAACGACCACTAAAACTACTATACCTCCACCACCACCACCACCACCACCATTACAATAACCACAACCACCATAACTACAACCTACACAACAACAAAAACAACAAACACTATAACCACAACAACAACAGCAACAACAACTTCCAACATATTTCTATTTACTACTAAGCTACCATAACCACAACCACCACCACCACCACTACTACAGTCATTACATCACCACCAGTTATTAAAGGTGCCAGCGAGTGGCAGTCACTGGGACAGAGTGTAGCACACACTGCGTGTATGAAACACAACTATAGCACACACCACAAGGATGATGAGTGGCCCAGCGACCTCTCCACCCACGTGAGACCCGAGTCAGCTTTCGGCTATGGCTGACTAAGCAGGAAGACCTCAGACAGCTGACTCAAACCCCCCACCCCCTGCTCACAGGGGGTGGTAACCTCTGGCATCAGTGGTATTATTAACAGTGTCCCGAGCAAGGATCGAACGCTGGGCCACGGAATTGCAGCCACAGACTTTACCACTGTGCTAGCCAGAGGCTAAAGTTAGGTACTATAATTATAATTATTATTATTATTATTATTAAAAATAGACCATGAATCCAACCTGAAGAAAAGAAGACAGTTTAGCCTAATTAAGGGAATCAACCTTTTGTGGTCAGTTTGGAGTAAATGTAGACCTCCAAACTCAGCTATAAAACACAGCCCCTGTTTAATTCCATATGGAGGGGTTCTGTTTCCTGGCATAGTTTGGAGGAATCAGTAGCCTACCGATTTCCCATAATAGGTTAGGCTACTCCACTTAAAGAAGAAAAAAAAAATGTGTGTGTGTGTTCCTATAAAAATATACAAAACCTTTAATTTGTTTGACACCCTTTGAAGTACCATATAATATTTATTTGTGTTTTAAATTCTAATTAATCGTCTGGAGAAAACAACAACAATTAATGTACCCAAGTCGTGGTTTAGTTAATCGAATGTCAATAAAAAAAAAAAAAAAAAAAAAAAGTTGTCGACCTCTGAAAATTAATATTGCTTCCGAAAAAAAAAAAAAAAAAAAAAAAAAAAAAAAAAGCTTATTTACGAGACTAGTTAAGGGACCCTGTGTTGTTGTCAGAAAATTGGAGGTAAATGAGTCCTTCAAATATTGCCACGAAACACTACCTATATAGAAGGAGCTTGTTTCGTGGCATGGTCAGAAGGAATCAGAAGCCTCCAATTTTCATACACGATCACAGGGTCCTTAATTAAGAGAATGGTATATTTTTTATTGATAGACTCTAGCTAGGGCCTTGATTCCTCCAAAGTACTCCTTTAAGTTTATCCACATTAGGGGGGGAAGCTGTTTTGTGTTGGTAATGCTGGAGCAACTGAATCCTCCAAACTATTCCAAGCAACAGAACACACACCATTACTTTTGCTATTCTGGTCCTGTTTTCCAAGAATACTTTGGAGGAATCAAGGCACTTCAATGTACCAATAAAGAATTACCACCTTAAGACAAATATAGGTATCTATCCTGTTGCCTGGAATAGTTTGGAGGAATCATTTACTCCAGATTTACCACCCCAAAACAATGTGCTATATACCCCCTTTAAATTTTACATATCCCTCACTGTATTAATAATAAACTGTAAGATATACAGTATTATATTGCATCTTATATATTTTTTAATTTAATTTCGCTTTTTATATTGATTTTTAAAAGTACTCAAAAAGTTATGTATGAGTTTTTTGCGTAATATTTATAGCAGTTATAAGATTTTGGGATATGTCCAAATTTGGTACCAGAGGTATTATTATTATTATTATTATTATTATTATTATTATTATTATTATTATTATTATTATTATTATTATTATTATTATTATTCCTTTTTTTTTTTTTTTTTTTTTTTGCGAAGTTGGAAAGGTTATACGTTTGCTTCCGTTTGTCTGTCCCTCAGTCAGCAAATTTTATTATTATTCCTATTATTATTATTATTATTATTTTTTGTGCGAAGTTGGAAAGTTTATATTTTTGCTTCCGTTTGTGTGTCCTTCAGTCATCAAAGGAGTCCTATCAAGGAGGAACACAATAAATAAATAAACCATCTCACCAACATTCTATTTATAGAGTGGAGACAGAATACACGTGGCCAGCAACACCAAGTTCAAAGGCAGACCTACACTACACTACACTCGTGATACATCCTTCCTGACCAGAGTGCATGTGAGGAGCAGAAATAAAAGCTTCGAATCGCCTGGTACTGTTCATTTCATCATAAAATAAAATGATTAACTTTTGGGCAAAATCGGTGGAAGGTCAAGGTCAAAAAATAATAGATAGCAAAGGGCGAGTGGTCGCTTCAGTGGCGGAAAAATATAAAGACGGTGGTGGAAAAATATAAAGATAGCAAAGGGCGAGTGGTCGCTGTGGTGGCGGATTGATCTTTAAGGGGCGGTGTTGCCATCGAATGATGTCTTGTTGATTTAAGGTGGTTAGGCTAATTCTTTTTTTGTTACAGTGGATTGCCTTGATTCCTCCAAAGTATGCTAGGAGACAGGACCGGGAGAGCAAAACATTATGGTGTTCTGTTGCTTGGAATAGTTTGAAGGATTCAGTTGCTCCAGATTTACCAACACAAAATTTCCCCCTCAATGAATTTGGCGAGTTTAATCAATTTTGTGAATGTGGGTAATTCAGCTTTTGGAAAATAATGAAGCCTTAAAGGTGTGATTGGTTGTTGGTGTTGTTGTTGTTGATGTTCTCCCGGGGCAGAATGGCGTCCTGCCCCACAGACCCCTGGTACACTCTGGTCGCAGTGTATAAAACAAATTAAAATAAAGGAGGGGCTGTACGGCCCTATATGCCTGGGCTACCGAAGCACATCCCAAGGAAATGGGACCAGAGCTTACTGGACCAGGGAGTCTGGGGGCCTCCGACCGCCAGGGAGATTAGGGGAAAGGCTTTGATCCCACAGCCAGTGCTGTGGGCCCAAGTCCACGTTGCCACAAGAGCTACAAGTGGGGTTGTTGTTATTGGTGGTGGTCGGGGTGTTGTTGTTGTTATTTGTGTTATTGGGAGTGTTGTTGTTGTTGTTGTTATTGGTGTTGGTTATTTACACTCAAAGCAAATCATGACCCAATTAATTATAGTAGACGAAATGGAGTTACTTAGTGATAGAGTGAAGGGAGTGAGTGAGTGAGTGAGTGGCAGGGAGAGAAGGAAGAGGAGGTTTTTTTTTTGGGGTGGGGTGGGAGTACTGCTGTGATAATGTTGCTTGACTGGAGAGAGAGAGAGAGAGAGAGAGAGAGAGAGAGAGAGAGAGAGAGAGAGAGAGAGAGCTAACGTGTATATCCCTCCCTCCCTCCCTCTCTCTCTCTCTCTCTCTCTCTCTGTGTGTGTGTGTGTGTGCTAAATGCCACTCACTACCAGTCGTCTGTGAACACACCCCCACCATTGTCACACCACACACACACACACACACACACACACAGTATAAAAGGCCACCTAGACCCCCCAACACCTCACTTGTCTCATACTCCCCATTGCTGTAAGGTGTGAGTGTGAGTGTGTGTGTGTGTGTGGTGGGCTGCATCGACAAGTATATACTATAGTGCTCTATATACAAACGTTCCAAGGTAAATACATACATACATACATACAGTCAGTCAGTCACGGTGAGAAGTACTGTACAAATCAATCTCTACGCCTTACATTACAATCATTTTGCTCAATACGTTAATCTGTACGTCTCGCATTTCAATCTCTTAGCTTTACACCTTCATCTCTCATACTTGTCTCACTGTTTGACCTCTCTTTTGTCCCACAGTTTGACCTCTCTTTTATCTCACAGTTTGACCTCTCTTTTATCTCACAGTTTGACCTCTCTCTTGTCTACAGATGAATTTGATATTGGTGATGCTGGCGACGGCTAGGTTGGCGGCGGGTCAGGCCACACATGCTGAAGGCGAAGCTGTTGCTGAACCCACGGCCAAGGAAGGTGTGACGGAAGGTGCTGTTGCTGCTGATGCTGCTGTTGCTGATGCTGTTGTTGATGCCGCTGCTGTTGATGCTGAGGGACGCACTAAGGGAAGTTCTAGCCCTCGGTTCTTTGCTGGCAGTAGCAACTTAAATTCTAACGCTGGTAGGCCTTTCCAACAAGGAGGCTTCAATTCCAACGCTGGTAGGCCTATACAAGGAGGAAACTTCAATTCCAATGCTGGTAGACCTATACAAGGAGGAAAGCCTTTCCAACAAGGAAACTTCAATTCCAACGCTGGTAGGCCTTTTCAACAAGGAGGAAACTTCAATTCCAACTCTGGTAGGCCTTTCCAACAAGGAGGAAACTTCAATTCCAACGTTGGTAGGCCTATACAAGGAGGAAACTTTAATTCCAATGGTGGTAGGCCTTTCCAACAAGGAGGAAACTTCAATTCCAACGGTGGTAGACCTTTCCAACAAGGAGGCTTCAACTCACAGTCAGGGTTCCAGGGAAATCTGGGCCACAACTTGGGTCAGTCCGGGTTACAACACAGCCTTACTCTTGGCCATGCAGGAGGTGTAACATCTAACCTGGGACTGGTAGGAGGACAGGGTATTGGTACTGGCCTTGTAGGTGGACAGGGTATTGGTACTGGACTTGTAGGAGGACAGGGTATTGGTACTGGCCTTGTAGGTGGTATTGGGCAGCATGTTGGTAGTGTCACCAGCCAAGGTAAATGTAGTTTCTTCTGTGAGGATAAATTTGGAAATAGTGTGTGTTGTGAGCGGCCAGGTTTTTGCCCTGCGGTCCGTCCAAGTTGCCCAAGATTCGCGTCGGCCCCACAGAACTGCGTCAACGACATCGACTGCTCTCTGCCTTCCAAGTGTTGCTTCGATGTGTGTCTGTGTAAGAGTGTGTGCAAACCACCACAAACGTCCCGTCCTCTAGTCACCTTCGAGTCCAGCCAACACAATGCATCGCACAGCAACAATCACTGGTGTAGTTGATGCTATGTCAGTTGCCAAACCCTCACACCATATAAAGTGTACAATTGCCAGCACTTATAAATAGTACAGGAGATAAGAGGTATGACAACGAAGACTGTACTAGTTATAAATGCTGGCAACTGTACAACAACAAGTGTTCGAACCCTTCATCAACCCTGTCTAATCTACGATGGTGGTCATTAGCCTACGCCATCAATCGTCCTTAATTCCTTCCCCTCCACCAATATCATCAACATCTTTATAAGTGAACTACAAGACTCCCTCACTCTCTCGTGGCTGCTAAGGGGAGAGAAGAACGTGTACTGTATGTATAACTGAATGGAGAGAGGTCATCACTGCTGTCTATGTTTGTATATATGAGTGAAGACTACATACATGTAACCTTCACACCATCAGGATTAATATGACAGAGGAACTAACTATTTACATCATACCAGGAAGACCATCATAGGCTACTCTCTCTCTCTCTCTTTACATCCATGGACTAACTCGACCCCAATGGAGTTAGTTCTACACAACACTGTACAGTCGGCGACAGAAGTCGTGTCGTGTTGCCTCATTGGCTTCACCGAGGCACGCGATGTTCATAGACTCGAGATTATTAGGTGTAGAAAACATGTGCATATTTCTCGAGTCCATGAACATCGCGTGTCTCAGTGAAGCAGATGAGGCGACAGCACTTTTGCCGCCGACTGTACAACACAA